>OZ010603.1:49935276-50000276 GCA_963932145.1 Acanthosepion lycidas | reverse complement strand
AGTTTTCTAATCTTAATGTCACCAGTTCTCAATCGATGAACGGTAAAGAGGCGGGAAAAAGTGCTAATTCGTTTCGTCGAAACCGATTCCGAATTTTCAATCGGCCGCGACGTGCACAAGAACAAAAATCTACAAATCTATTCCAACCACTAATGAGAAGCAATCAGTAACAACGTCTAGAAATGTTAGGGGCAGGGATACGGTTATTATTTCAGTGGTGAGTTAGTTTTTTGGAAGAAGGATTGTGACCATTAAGATAGGATAGGAAAATTAGTGAATGAGAAAACAGGTAGGGTAGTAAGTCGGAGATGTTATGAATTCTAAGTTTCTCAGATGAGAGATTGCCAGGTGAAGAGATTTAATAATAATAATAATATCAGGTCGAATATCAACCCTCAATTCTGCCAATACATGATTGTCCTTTTCCCAACTAAAAATGTGGTTAAATGACAGAATTAGCAACATGAGAACCACAAGTACAATACAATCCCTTCCTTCCCCTTATGAATCTTGAATAATAATCTTTTTCATCTACGTGTCGTATGCCTTCAGGGTGTGAAGGAGCATGGATTTTTCAACTTCTTGTTCTTTGTAGCTCTTAGTAAGTTTTTTTTTCTTTTTTCTATCTCTCCTAATCCAAACATCTACCCAATTTGGCTGGATAGGTTATTCGGTGTACTTCTTACCTTTAATATATCTTAAGAGTGTCAAATTTTCCAAGTTCCGTTTCCTCATTATCTACCTGAGAAATATCAACTGTCTCTTTTTATTCTAAGTATGTGTCCTTTTTGTTTCGATTGGTCGTTGCTCGAATGTTAGTTCATGGTATTCTCAGTATCCTTCTGTCAAAGCACATTTCTTCTCTCTCAAATCGTTCATCCTGTACAAGGTCCACTCGAGGTAAAGAGTCACAGAGTAAGAAGAGGGGAAATTACCCTAGACTTGATTGTAGTAAACGAGGAAGCATCCTCTTGGGAGTCGGTTCTACAAAGCAGCGGGTGTGAGAAGGATTTGTTCTAGTTGGTCTTATAGCCGTGACGTTTATAACTGGTGGGACTAAGGAATGTAGTCGTTCTGAACACTTTCCATGGAAATAACAGTGAAGCATCGAAAGCTGGCAAGGTTTTTTGTGGGAAGGGCATTGTAGGGTGGAAGATTCGTCGCCCACAAGGACGCTGAGCCGCTTTTTGAACTCTATCGAGACTGGAAAATGAAGGCTAGACATCTCCTCTCCTTATATGGCAGTAGTACTCCATTTTCGGATTGATCTGTCTTGTGTAAAGGTAGAGAATAGCAAGAGGTGACAATACTTATACCGATAATTTTTCCAGCATCTTTACCGATGTATCATATGTATTTGTTTCACTTGATGTCTGGGTTTATGTCCCAATGAGGTTTCAAGGTACGAGGCCTCTCTCAGATTACACCCGTTCATTAGAAAGGACTTGATAATTGAGAACACTCTTCTAGTGATTCTATAGCAAGAAAGCTTTTGTAGTAACACTTGTAAAAGACCTCTGTAATATCTAATGTGATCATCTTTGAGATGTATTTGTTGTCTAGTGCCTTACTGGTTTTGTGAGAAATGACAGGATATCAGCAGTGGATGAAACCGATCGAAATCTGTACTGTTTGTCCCTCAAAGGGTTGTCCCTATTGCGGTGATAAGCAAACTTTTGTAAAACGTTCTCAATAAGAAAACTATAGAAACAAATGTTAACTATACATGTGTGTGCGTGTGTCAGTGTATGTGGGGGTAGGTATGTCTAGGGAAATATGATAGATAACTCTTTAGATATCAGAATACAGTAAGGTAAATTAATTGCAACGCGGAAAAATGTTAAATTTTATAACATTTTTTCACTGTTTTATGTCTTTGCATACTTCCTGCATCAACAATGAAAATGACGTCATCATCATCACTGCGAGATTTGTTCCCAGTCAAGTGTTTTTTCATGTTGGAGAACAGATGATTGTCAGATGGAGCCAAATAAGGATAATAAGGAGAGTTATCAATCAGTTAAAAGCCAAAGCCACTCACAGCAACCATTGAAACCAATGACGTCTGTGTTGGAGCACTGACCTGAAGAAACAAGACCCTTTTTTCCAGTTTTCCTTGGTGTTTTCTCTTGATAGCCTTTCGTAACTGCCTCAGCAAATTAGTCCAGTAATCTCCATTGATGGTGGTACTTTTGAAGATAGTCAGTGCCTTTTGCCTCCAAAAATGATATATATCCCAACCAAACCTGCAGACACCTATATCGACCATTTTTCAAGTTATTCACAATGACAGTCGTGGAACTCGCTACTGAGACGTCTTGTTGGGAATTTCCTACTAATTCTTTTACGTATGGTGTTAAACTTTTGACCAGCTACAATTTAACTTAATTTCCCACTATTCAAAGTTACCCTGTTAAATGCTAAAACAGTTTTAACATTTTATTTTTCCTTTTTTTATTTTCATTTTTTAAGCTCTAGTCAAATAAGTGGTTGAGTCTAACAACTAAAATATATTTTATCTTTATTTTCATTAGGCTTAAGATTTTAACTTGCAGGTGTATGTAAATATATTTCTTTTTTTCTGTTCACCTGGTTTCCTTTTTTTCTTACCTTTCTTACCTGTATCCCTCCTCCTTCCTACATTCTTTTTCTCCTCCTCTCTTTCTTTTTCCAGGTCCTTTCTGGTAATTATTTTTATGTAGGTTTCTCGCTTAGAATGTCATCTCAGAAAGGTCAAGGATCGGACAAACACTATGTTCTAATCCTAGTTGGCAAAAGCCAAGCCTTTGACTATGTTACGTCATATTCTCCTAGATAGAAAATTGTAACAAGCGTGCATACGTAAAATAAAGGCATAACTGAACATTTTAAATCAAGAAACGAAGAAAATAATGTTTAAGATTTTCCTCCTTAGTGATAAAAACAGGACTCATTAGTATTGAACATTTTATCAATAAATTCCTGTTAAGGAACTACATACTTTTAATGTCATGTCTCATCAGGATGTAGGTGAGCATGGCTCTCCACAGACTTCGTTTCGTTATTGTCTGTGAACTGACATCACTTCTTTGAAAAGATTACTAGAGAGGTTTACCGTTGTATTCCAGTTTCAAATTCATTGATTTTCTTCTCTTAAACTGGTTGCCAATCAAGTTTAACCTGCTTTTTAAACCATAACTGAAAAAGAAAGAACGGATTCACTTCATTTCCAGGGACTTCTGTGCGAAACTGACTGCAACAGACTATCCCGGAATTCGAACCCAGTCCGACGATATCCGTTACATTATAATTTTAGTGATTTATAAAATTTTAATAAAAATTTTCTTTTGTTTACGAGAAAACTTATTTGATCTTCTTACCGTTTCAATTGCTTTTCTTTTGTCGCACACGTGACAATACCCACAGCCAATAAGATAAATGTATACAGATTAGCATATATGCAATATGAAACTGCTTTGGTGATGCGCATAATCTGGGATAGATGGATCAATATATATGAAATGCTAGGAATGGATGAATAGCCTGAGATACATAAGAAAAATCCGTGAAAAGTAGATAGATAAATAGAAGATACGGAAAGATTGCCTTTAACCAAATCTGATTTTTTTAACTTTACGAATGGTTTCAAATTCTCAAATAAGGCACTGAATAATTTTCTGTCCACTGAGAAAAGATAGAAAGCGTGTTTTCTTTGCAATTGAATGCGGCACTTATTAAATGTATAATCCTAAAAAAAAGGTATTAAAATACAAGAGTATTAAAACGAGGAAAGTGACATGAGTTCAGATGAAATGTGAAAGCCAAAATAGAAAGTGGAAGACATTACGAAAATTTATTTGAATAATGTTAGTTGAAAGAGAAAAGCGAAAGTAAAAGTGAAAGTGAAAAGTGAATACCAAAGCGTCATCCTAGCCTCAGCGCAAAAAGTATGGCGAAATGCATTAAAAGTTATAAAAACAAAAAATAAAAATAACATGAAGTAATCTTTTTAAAAAGCGGCAAGTTGATTAATTAGGTGAAATTAGTTAAAGTTGAAAATTTTCGCTCGAAGCAAGTGGATGCAATCGATTTACACCAAGCAATCAAAACCGCACCGAGAAAAGATAAAGAGAGGGAAAAGTGATGAAAGGTTAAAGAAAAAATCTTACAGTGACTAAAAAAGATGTGTACAGGGAAGTATTGATGGAGTGTTTAATAGTATGAAAGATCCGAAAACGTAAAAAATGTGTTTGGTCTACTTTCTCGCGGTGGTGGCCTTATGCCTTTTTATTTGTGATTGTTAATCTTTGAAAGAAATAAAAGAGAAAATAAAAGAAAATCGTCGATAAGGTGTGGGGTGGAATATAAAAACTGTGAAAACTGATTGAAATGTGCAAAACTATTATTTTATTTAATTTTACCTAGTATAAATTGATGAATAGTGACGGAAGATAGATAATAATAGAAGATAAGCAAAAGAAAGAAAGAAAGAAAGAAAGAAAGAAAGAAAGAAAGAAAGAAAGCAAGAAAGAAGACTAAACTTCTGTTGGAGTAATTAAAAATGTTTTGTCTAAAAGTGTCTTTAAAATGTTTTAACGAAGAAAGAAATGAAGCAGCAAAATCCCCCACCTAACTGTTCTCTGTCTTAACTTCTTCCATCATTTCATTTACGAAACTAAAGTTCAAAAACAAAATATCTATCCCAGGAAACACCAAATAAATTTGCATTCTTTTCGTGTTAATTATTTTTATGATTGTAGCAAGATAAAAATTACTCTATAGTAGGATTTTACAAGCAAGTAGCAATTTTGGATAAATTGAAAAATTAACAAGCAAAATGTTTCTCTTTTTTATTTCGCGGGTACTTGGTTCAGAAAATAGCAAAGATCGTCAGCGAGAAAAATCAATCACTCAATTAAAATGTAAAATTCGTCTTCGGGATTCTGAATGATGTTACAATAAAACCCGTTTTTAGCGGCCGTGAAATAACGATATTTTGTGTGATAAGATAGATCATTTGAGTCATCAAATGTTATGACTGAGAACTGAAAACTGGCTTAAATCGTTGCCAAACGATCATAACTACAGAGGATATGAAAATATAACCGGAAGTATATACTATAGTTATGTCCGTCTGGAAACCTAATAAAATTAGCCTCGTTTGGTGCTTGAAGAAATTATTAGACGCGTTTCAAGAAGGCTTCTGCTGTTTTAGTTTTGTTGTTTTCAAATTTGTCTCAGGTGTGAAGATGTAAAGAAAATCCGATAAAATTCGCCACACTCTTCACCCATTGCAGCCGCCGCGCCTTAACAAAGTAGACACACTAAACAGACGAAGTCAAACGAATTGATCGAGATCAATATATGCGATTTTTACCATCCAAATCGCGCGGAAGAGGCGCGACGAGACCGCTTTACAACTATAGAAATGTAAAATTTATTGTAACGACGACTACCACGCCCTTTATGAGACGCGGTTGAAGATTCGGTGAGGATGGTAGGTTCACACAATTGAGGGAAAGTCAAAAGCTCTTTTACTGCTACTCCCTCAATAAAGTAATAGTCTTTCTCTATCCAATAATAATAATTATAATGGGTAAAAAGTTTCTATATTTCTTTTATACTCTTTAAGAAAACATTAATAATAATAATAATGAAATTTTCATCATTTTTTGCTTCAGTGTCGATGAGGTCGTTAAACTCTTATCTTTAGTGTCAATATGTTGTAACGATCCATTGGTATATTCGATTACTGCTTTTACTTTTTTCCATTTATTACCCCATTTTTCTTTTGCATCATTAATTCTTTTTATTAGTTCTTCATGGTCTTTTACATGGTCAGTTAGAATCAATTGTTTCCGCATCTCTCTGATTTCTTCACCGGTGTACGTTTTTCTTGGTTCTTCCTCCAATTTTTTTCAGGATTTTTCATTCTATATTTCTCCATTTGAAATTCCCTTTCTTTATTTCCTAATTTCTCGCCGATTTCCTGCAGCTCGAGGTCCGATATCAAGTTTCTTTTCGGAATTCTTTTCAGCTTGGTCAGCAAGTTTCGGCTCAGTTCTACTATTTTTATCTCTCAACATTGTGAGCACAAATTGTATATAGCCTCTACCGGATTTGTTACTTTTACATTTCATTTTCGTTTTTATTAGTCAACAATCACTTGATAATGACTGTTTCGCTAATGTAGGGCACAGAATAACTCAAAACGAAAGTATGGGTAATTTTCACAGGAGAAAAGATCAATCCTCCCAAGAGGACATCAAGGATACACTTGCCGGTCATAACGCCCAAAAATTGAATTTGTGCCCCGCGTTTATTGAAATTTTGGAGGATCACTTCTGAATATAATCCGCAATATTTTATATCCTTAAAATGGATATTTAAAAATATTTATTAGCCAATAAACTTAAGAATTTAGAAAAATCTTTCAGATTTTTTGAGCCTATATTTATTCTTATAAATAGGGTGATGTTGATTTCGCAGATTTGTTTTTCAGTTAACCTTTGACCAGGGTTGTCGTTCATTTGTCATACAAAATTTAAATTCTCACATTTAATTACTCACATTTTTGCATATTTATTCGCGTATATTATATTACAAAATATGCTTAACGATATTGACACATAAAAACATACGAAGCAAGTTATTTGTCAACAACAGATATTAGCATTAGTATTAAAACAGATCTCACTGCTTACCAGTTGTCGACTGCTAGAATTTATATGCATTTATAAAACAACACATTCTCACATGTAGAAGCATTCTGTTTGTTCCATACTGACGTAATTGTTTTGATTGTATTATAAAGAAGATATACAAACTATTTTGTGAGGAGTTGTTTCGTAAAGAATTTTTATAATTCATTTCATTCATTTGAAAGAAAAATAATACTCAAATAATAAAACATTATTTAAATTTGTAGCGACGGGTTGAAAATTCGCTTATGTCATCGTTTTATCCACGCATATTCCGATATATACATAAAACATAAGCACACACAAAGATATATATATATATATATATATATATATATATATATATATATATATACATATATATATATATATAGTGTATTTAGACAGCAACCCCTCTTTTATACATGTATCGTTAAAGACGAAGTTCTGTAATTAAGCTTTTTATTCAATTTTTCTTTACTAATCTTTTCTTTTCTGGGCAGTTTTTACACAGTTTTCTTTTCTGGACAGTTTTTACACAGTTTGTGTAAAAACTGTTCAAATGTTCTGCATTTCCGAGAGCTTTCGGCTACACTTTTAGCCATTATCAAGAATGATTTTATTTTTACCTTTTAACTGAATCTATGGGTTGTGTGTATGTATCTAGAGTTATAGGGAATTTTTTTAATTTACCAACACCGTCAGCATATTTAATGTTATCGAGAGTTGGCTTTTTCGTTTTTATTATTAGGGCTTCCGTTATTTTTAATCTTTGTTTTTTACATATGGATGAGGTTATTATGCTTGTATTTTCTACTGGTTCGGATGGAGTCTGGTAGGTTTGCGTGTGTGTGTTTAAATGAGTTCTAATGGAGCTGTGATAGGATACGTGTAACGTAAGTCGTTTGGATAGGTATATAGCAGTATGACCGATGTAATTATTTATGAATCTTGTTTGATCAGGAGCACAGTCCCCTAAAGGTCATCTGAACTCGTAAATAATGTTGGTTCTTTGTAGATTAGATTTGGCAGGTGTGTTGTTATTTTTTAGGATAAGGTTAGCAGTTTTAAATTTGTTTATTATAGATACTTAATTTGATGTTTTTTCGGTTCAACTAGGGTAGTGTATTTCTCTGTGATATTTCTAAGTGAAGATTCATCTTGCTTATAGCATTTGGCTTTTCTAAGATATTTTATGTTATTGTTTTCGTCTGTGCGTTCAGTATCGTCATTATTTACTTTGGAAAGAAATAGTTTAATTGATTGGTCGATGAGGTGGTTAGGAAAAGCATTGTTTACTAGTGTCTGCTATGCATTGTTGAGTTCTTTTAGGAAAAGTAGACGAGAGGATGAATTCTCGTGGGCCCTCTTTAGGAAAATTTTATCATTGCTATTTTGTATATAAGTGGGCATTCATTCTTTATATATATATATATATATATATATATATATATATATATATATATATATATATATAAAGAAATATTAATAATCCCTTACATTTATTGCACAACTCTGAGTTTCATGCCGACTCACTTTTGGGATAACACCATTTTATAATATTTCTGCTTATGACGAAATATTTTATTGTTGGAGTGGATTATTTTTGTTGTTAAAATATTTAAATGAATTGTAACATAATTTTGAATTTGAATTTAATCCAAGAGTAACATTTAAGATTGAAAATAAGGTTGGAAATAAGTATTATAATTTCTAATTTAAAGAGTTATCAAAAGTAATAAAGAAGAAGAAACTTTAGGAAATGAAAGCGGGGGGGGTAACTCTATTTTATCATGAAAATCAATATAGTAAATAATAATATTATTTATATTCATATTAATATTACTAAACAAAGTCAAAATAGTGAAGTCAATAATAAAATCTGCATAAAATAATGCAATGTCAATGGAAATAAAATTATGTAAAAATAAAATAAGATAGAATAAAATGAAATAAAGTCACATATGAAAATAAATAGGTAAGTAAATAAATGAATAATTAAATAGTTAAATAGAAATAATAAGTGCAAATAGGTAAGTAAATAAATAAACACGTTTCTAATAAGAGCAAAGGTAAAAGAAAAAGATAAAAAAAACAATAATAATAGTTATATAGTAAAAATGGTAATTATAATATAATGGAAATAATGAATTAGCAAAAAATGTTAAATGCATTACAGTCTAATATTAACAATAGTTGTATAGTAAAAATAGTAAAAATAGTAAAAATTAAAAAGGTAAAAATATTACTAAAAAATAAACAATATCATTACTAGTATACGTGGTCCCCGTGTTCGGCTAGACTATTATATTAATATGGGTCAATGTGTTTGAGTAGAAATTTGATTCTTTGTATTACAAGCTGTTAAGATCCGAAAACTTATTTTGAGAAGAGATGAATATATTCAGGCAGAGAGTATTATGCCTGCTTCATCGCTTTTCAAATATCGCGTCTTAGCGTGTCACATCCGATTTTTTAAGGTGTCGCGTCTTCATGTGACAGTGCGTCTATCTTTCTCTCTCTCTCTCTCTCTCTCTATCTCTCTCTCTCTAGATAGATAGATAGATAGATAGATAGATAGATAGATAGATAGATAGATCAAATCTTAATAAAATTCAATAACAGATATTTAATATTATTCAGAAAAGAACCTATTTTCGATTAGCATTCCATTTCGTGATACACAATGTTTCCTCATAAGGAAACGGTTAATATTACCATTACCATAAATAATAAATCCGTTCTGATGACGACAAAGGCGATGAAGTAAATCGGAAATCAATCACTTTTCAATTTAGCTTCAATTCCTTTGTAGTAGTTGATAATTTTCGTTTAAAAAAGGGACAGGAATTTTATTATCACTGTGAAGAAAAACGACTCTGACTTCAGTGAAATTAAATTAACAGGTGTGTATTCAGCTTGGATGAACACGTGGCGTAAATTGAAAACTTTGAAGCTCTTCGTTGTCGACTCTACACTGAAACCAGACTAAGAATCAGGCACATGTTTGAAAAAAGAAATTGGAAATATTGCGAATAACTTTGATAAACAGACTGAAAAATTACAAGCCTGATCAAGCAGAGATTCAAAAAGAAACCTCAGGTTTGTTCTTTTAATTAGTTTTTGAAAGTTTGTCGTGTTAGAAATTTTCAATACACCCTCTTACACACAAACACACACACACATATATATATATATATATATATATATATATAAAGAATATAAGGAAAATGTTTAAGGTTTGTCCCTTAGCTGACTGATGTTACCTTCAGTATCCCGACTCCAGAGTTTCGGAGACAGACCCACCGGGAATTATTCAGTCCACTCGTCACGGTTTATCAGCTATTGACTGCTTATACTTCTCGATTTTCTTTTTTATATCCACTGTTCATTCGTGCAAGTTTTTCAAAGTGTATATGTGCGTGCATGCGTGTCCGCGCATGCGTGTGCGTGCATGCTCCCTACTGTACGTATGTGTGTGTGTATATATATATATATATATATATATATATATATATATATATATATATATAGAGAGAGAGAGAGAGAGAGAGAGAGAGAGAGAGAGAGAGAAAGAGAAAAGGACTAAGATAGATCCAAATCGACGTGAAAAAGACTAAGAAACTTCATTGCGATTAATGAATCATTCGTACTTCTGATTTAAAATATGTCATATATTATTTTTCATTTCAATAACTTTATAATATAAATTATTATAAATGAATAACCTAGCAACCTACTTGTCTAGATCCAATTATAAAGTAAAGATCAAGATCTTTCAAACCCCAGTAAATCCAATAAAGCTTAAGTATTTAATGAAAAACACATTCACTCAACACTGTAAAACACACGCTTCTAGGCAGTTACATAAACGCTGTAAAACATGTACACAAATAAATTATTAAACTCTACTATTCCACTACAATGAACCATGGTCAGAAAAACAAAACATGTTCGATGTAATAATGGGAAGTTATGACGGAACATTTTCTGCGAATTTGGTAGGTATTCTTACACTTTCAAACCTAACCAGAATACTAAACATGAAAGACATGGCCCTATACAAAGACGACGGCTTAGTCGTAATAAGAGAACCCAATGGCCCTAAAATAGATAGATTTGGAAAAAGATAATAAACACTTTAAAATGATTGGATTCAAAATAGAAATAAAAACAAACACAAGAACAGTAAACTTTCCAGACGTTGCTCTCAACCTACATAAAGAAACTTAAGAACTATACAAAAAGGATAATTACACTCGCACATACATACACACATCCTCCAATCACGCATCGTGAATTATCAAATACAAACCTAAATCCATCAGCCGCGGGTTACCAGATAACTCATCCAACACAGACATTTTCAACGACAAAAAAACAGCATATAACAACGCACTAAAGAAATATACAACAACTAGAATGCAAACCACCGCAAACAAAAGGAAACAACAGAAAAAGAAATATAATTTCGTTTAACCCACCATACAACAAAAGCATGAGAAAAAAACATCGGAGGAACATTCCAAAATCTAATAGAAAAACCCTTCTCCATAACAAGTCCCCTAGCAAAAATATTTAACAAGAATTATTATTATAATTATTATTATTATTATTATTGCCACAATTATTATTATTATCATTGTCATTATTATTTTTTGTTATTTTATTTTTATTTATATATTATTTATTATTTTTGATGTTGTTATCACTATCATTATTATTATTATTGTTACCATCATTATTAGGGGTAAAATTACCATTCATCATAACTAATAATATATCAATTATTATCAATAAATCAATACTAATATCATAGCTAATATTACCATTAACATAATTAAAATTGTTAAATGCAAAAAAATAAAAAAAATACAAACATTATCCCCATGCCTACAGACAGGACCCAACTTAACCTAAATCAATGAAGACAGGGGTGCTCTACATATGTGTGTGTGAGAGAGAGAGAGCGGTTCACGGATATACTTTCAAATGTTTTAGTCGTTAACATTTAGATAGATAGATAGATAGATAGATAGATAGATAGATAGATAGATAGATATACAAAAGTGAACATAGATGTCAACATTCAGAGGAGACAGACTGTTTCATGCTAAACTCTATATGCAAACCACAATAACACTGACATCTCATTTTAACAGATATATTTACCAACATTACCCAAAAATACCTTGAAATCCGAAAGAGTAAATTTATTCAATAAAATCGCCATTGGCTCCAACCACAGCCTCCAGACAAGTTCAGAATCTTCTGCAACTCATCTGGACGCTCTCCTTGTAAATGCTGCCATATTCCTTGTCTTCAGTTAATCATTGATGTTACAAGGAGGAGGTTTTGGATTTTTTTTTGTCTCTCGCTCAACTGCGCTCCATACCTAATAATTAAGGTGATTGCAGTCTGGAGAGTTAGGTGTAAGGGATGATGTGGCGGTAGAAATTGTCTGACAGCCACGACTGGGTTCTTCTGTTTGTATGGTATGTTGCAGAGTCCTGTTGCCAAACATAGGATCTTCCAGCAACCACGCTCTTGACCCAGAGCCGCACTACGTCCTCATGGTGTGTTGAGTCTGAGGCCCTCATCAACAGATTTGAGACTTCTTTTCTCATCAGAACGATCAGAGTGAGTTTTCCGAGGTCGAACCTTCGTAACCACCATTAGACTCATCGAACTCTTTTCGAATCCCCTGCACCGTCGTCAGGTTGACACCCAAACACTCTGAATGCCAAGCATCCGTTTCCAAATTTCTGGTAGAGTGAATTGCGTCATGGTGCTCTTATCTCACAGACGGTGCCAAACTGACCCCTACTATGCCATGCCGTCGACAAAAAAAAATCAATGCGAAATTACAAATATAACATGACGACAATTTACCCATCGCACACTATATACGCGGTTTATATATGTTCCCCTTGCTTTCCCTGTGGTTTTGAATTCAGAATTGACCTACCAATCGGCAAGTCTGTCCCGCTAAATAATTGGGAGAAAAGACTGATTCATGACTTTTACCAAATGAACACAAGATTTTCAAATGGCACTTCAACTCGAGCTGCCGATTCTATTTTCCGTAACGATAACCGTTGTCCCCGATTTAGTTCTTCCGATCTTCGAGTAAAAATCATTTTGCTAAAAAGTGAATGTTTCTGAAGCTATAAAATCAGCGTTGCTCTTCTGAGCTTTAAATATTGCTCTTCTTCAATTTATCAATCGTGTAATCGTCTACGTCTCTATCAGATCGATAATAACATCGTGGGAATGTATTGATTAGTTTATTTCTAAGTGATCAATGAATGATTTTCTAACTGGCTCCTGCCTCCTAAATAATTCTGATCACGAAATGGCACGCTTCAAGCTCTAAAACCAGAAAATTATGGTAATTATGGTTCGAGATTCGTGACAGAGTATACACTACTTCTCCTAATGAATAAACCAAGAGAAACTAAGTTTAGTCATTTAAATCCATAGAAAACAGATAGTTTTGATATGTTAAAACTTTCAGTGACATTACACTACTTTTTATCTTAATGCAAATTTGGCCCTAAATAGTCTTGAATTAAACTTGGCCCTTCAGCTTATTCTCCTTTGAACTGGAAATAATTCAATATGATCGACCAACAGAGACACGTACCCTGCTTGGTCCAGCTGTAACATATGCAGCAAAATCTCAATGACTGTAATGCACGCCGTCTTTGAGAAGTGGCACATCTTACACAAATTCATGGAGTTGTAGGTTGGAGGAGGAAGCGCAAATGAAAGCGCCAATGGAAGCACCCAAGGAGGGGCAAACAGCAACAGTAGATGACTGAATTCTGTACCATCAACAATAATGATTTTTCAAAATGGCTGCGTAGTCTTCTGGGACATTCTTAAGGCTGTTACTGATTAGCTGACCGGTATAGCAGCGTAATTAAACTCCTGTCAGAATATACCTAGGCATAGTTTAGCTAAGTCCAGAATAGCACCCGGCGTATGAATGGGCCTATTCGTTTTCATACCTCGGAGTACAAAATAGCCGAGTTCAAATTATACCCAGTTTATCTTTTTACTATAAGTATCTATAGAAGGATATATTGAAAACGTCATGGACGCTGCAAATAAGCAACGAAGAAATCTTAAAGAAAACGGTAAAAAATGAAGTTTTATGCTCAGAAGACAGCTCATATTCCTTGGACACATAATGAGGAATGAGGGATTAGAAAATTCAACGCCCACAAGAAATATTAGAGCAAGAGAGAGAGAGATGGGGGGAAGGTAACGAGTCACCCTGATGAATTTGTGCGAATGGTTGAGGCGGGAGCCCCAATCAAATTTAGAAAAACTACAAAGGGCCACAGTAAATAGAATGTATTGAAGTGCTATGATCGGCCATGTTCTGGGGGAACGTGGCCAATAAAAGAAAAAGATCAACCTTTTCTTTTTTTTAACCTTTACAACTCTGCACTAACTTTCGGATGTGTATCCCCTGGATCCGCATTAATTTTGGATGTGTTAAGTTTTTGTACTGTAACTTTTAGGCTTATATATTTAATATAAGAGATATTGTAATAAGATTTTCAGGATATTTGCATGAAAGGTAGATATATTTTACTGTACATATAATAAATTTTGAGAAAAAATAAAAAACATGAAACTAAAAAAAATACGACAGAATTGATGAAAACCGATTCCTACTCATCACATTGTGTAAGCCTTGAATATATAAAAGGGCGTTTGTTGTCAAGTGAAACGTAAAAGAAAGTCGCTTTACCAAACAAGATCAACAAAAATGCTTTAATTTTTTCAAAGCAAACCTTTATCCAGGCTCTGAATTGTGTGTTGGGCTTTGCTGTGTCACCTAATTTTGTTTTCACCTCATTTGCATACCGCTTAGTTTCCACTACCATTAGTTGAATAACTTCATCAGATAAAAAAGACGAAAAATTCTACCTCATTAGATTCTTGATCAACATTTGTAGGTTCAGAAAGATAGGAAATCTCTGGTAGCCACGGGTGATTGGATGCTTGTGATGGTTCGATTATTCATCCTTCTTGGTCGGAGTTCCTTTCTGACTCACTCTCACGCACATCACCAATATCTGCGTGGGTTAATCCGAGAAATTCTTCTTCGTTGCTCTCACTGTTCATGAAAAGTTCCTTTATTGACGTAATATATCCACGCCTTGCCCTGGGGATCGCCATTATGATAAAAAAAAAACGAACGTTTTTAAAACACTTTAAAATTTTGCTGATTAAATAACTATTTCAATTAGGAAAAAATGACTGACATCCAGTCATTCCCAGTTCATATCACAAGCTTAATGGCGTCAATTCCATAGTAATAGGTTATATTTATAAATATACTTTCCTTTGAAACAAAGATTTGTCACTCGGCGAACATGTCTGCCTGGAGAATATAGAAAAAGAGTATTACCGGCGGACATGTACGCCTGCAGAGTTGTAATGGTTAACTAGAATGTTTTGTAATGGCTCCAGTCTTAGAAAGGCTGATATGAAGTCATTCAACAGTAATCAGGAATTAGCTAACTAAAATCGATAAGGGTCGATATGTTAATAATACCCAAACCAAAAAATCGGCATCAAACTGAGGACTGTACAATAGATAAAATAAATCTCTGCAACTGTTTACATTGAATGATAAATAGTATCTTCGGCGATCATCTATGCAATAATATGTCTTATTATTAATGAAAAGGACTGGTATATTCTGACAAGGGGGAGTATATTCTAGTCTAGCCAATTTTATACTCAGGGCACAAACCAGTCTGGCCTAACTTATAGCCCATGAATAAAGTAGCCTAGAACTAGATTAAGCCTGGTTATACTCTGGAACGTTGGTTATAAGTTGATTAACTTGGAGGACAATCGCAGAACCAACGTAGAGATGATATAGGGCTGAATAAATTTCAACTAATTCATAGATTTTCAGGTGCAGACACTGTAGAAGGATAATATTAGCTCCTTCAGGTACTAGCAGCTAACGAAAGAAAAGATGGCTTCATCAACTGTGGTTTACCTTCAAAAGCCATCATTTTCAAAGCCTAAAACTTAATAATACAAGGAGCTACTTTTTGCTAGGTTCATTAGTGTATTTAGGTGTCTCTGTTTTAAAGTATTTTCGTTGTTCGTTTCTATAGTAGCATTGATTATACCTTGAATGAAGTCTTTGGTAAACTCAGAGTCATTTAGTTTATTATGTTTTATAGTGTCTAACATGACTGATTTTCTGATTCAGGGTAAAAAAAAAGGAAATTTACGTTACTAATCTTTGTTACAACGGTAGAAATATTCTACAGGAAGTTATACGAAGGAATAATTTCAAACCTGTATGTCACATAGAATTCAACACTTAGAGGCGACAGTCTGTTTCATGCTATATGCAATCGTCAAGCCACCTGACGATTGACTTTATATATATATATATATATATATATATATATATATATATATATATATATATATATATATATATATTGTTTAATATCATCTGCTCCACACGTTCAATTTTTCATAAATTGTGTCTTGGACATTCATTTAAAATATCCGTTCGCTGGTCTGACGTTGTTCTGACCAACAACTTTATATATTAGGTGTAATAGAAATCATATATATTGAATTATATGTATAAGATTTCTATGTATCTTCAGTTGATTAGCAAAGAACGAAAGCAAAATTGATACCTTTATAACTCAAGCTGATTAATAAGGAATAATATGTCTCGTTAACAGGCTTGTAAGGTGTTTTCTAAAGTGTGTGCTTCATTTAACTGGCCAGATGATGGAGATTCTATGATTACTACGTACCTCTTACTCATGTATACTTATCAAATCCTTAATAACTGCCCATCTTGTCTGCGACTCTGAAATTTTTCATTTTTTTATTTGCTTTGTCGTACAACTTTCCTGTATTCTCCATTTTCCCACTTGATGCAGATGTTCACATAATTATCACTTTAAACTTAGCCAATTTAGTGTGATTATGTTGTTTATTGTCTCCACATTTTTGGCACTGTTATACACACACACACATACACACACACACACATATATATATATATATATATATATATATATAATGCATAAAAGGGTAATGATCAGAGTTGAATCAGACCAGGAAACACTAATATTAAAAGTGCTTAATACACATGTGAAAAATAAAATAAATGTAAAAATAACATCTAGAGTTTTTTAACTTTAAATATCAGGTGGTCAGTCAAATCCGAAAGGCAGAGTCTCGTCTGAGAAGGTAGACAAACCCAACCCCGGGGTCTACGTGGAATTTTTTCCCGGGCCTACGGGCTTGGAAATACCCGCAAGAAACTGGCCTTGTGTCACATCCCGCTCTGTAGAGATCTCGGATAAATACCGAGACGCCAACAGCACTGAACAGTAAAGCATTACTGCAATGCGCTCACGTAAATTCGAAGTCGACATGACTGAAATAAAACCACTCGGTTAAGTGATATGTTCATTATATATATATATATATATATATATATATATATATATATATATATATATATTAATTTACATCTACTCGTACATAGCTAATGTCAACTTCTTTTCAAAATATTCAGTAAAACGGATCGATATAAAAATTGTGCTAATATATAAGTTGTTGAGGTAACATTTTTCGATTCTATATGGCCTTGTTCAATCAACAAGTGATCGCTCAGAAGGCTTTACAATCCGCCTTTGTCTTTATGGTACACGTTCTTTCACCCATTAACTAAAACTCGTCTTTCTGTTTCCCCTGCTTTCGTGAATTTTAAGTTCTTCAAATATTCATTCTTCATTATGAATCCCAAGCATTCTGTCTCTCTTTCTGATTGTCAGAAACAGTCTCTTCGTAGTTCTATTGAACATAATCAAGAATTAGTATGTCGATTGGAGTTGAAGTAGTCTTGTTGAAATACATAGTAAGCAGAAAAGCTAGATCTCTAACTCTCCTCAGCATCAGTCTATATGTATTTGGACGAGTCCAAGTCCTTTTCTAGAGAGGTGTGTTCATCTCCACAAGTTCTTATTTTCCTGAAAACTTCCTCATTTGGCATATGGCATGTTCATCTTATCCTGGATATTCTCGGATATAAAATGATGAAAGAGAAAGTTGTTTTCTTCTCTTAGTCAAATAGGTGAGACGATAGCAGTAATTCCAGAATTTCACCGGTGTTCTTTTGAGCTGATTGTATGCTTCTGCAGACCCAGGATAGGAGTATTCCGAAAGAATGACTTACCTAAACAGATTCAAATTTAGTCCTCATCTCACATCAAAACTTTTCAGGGTTTTTTTTTCTTTTTATTTATTACTATTAAATTTTAACTTTAAATTTCTACCATTGCTTTATTATCTCGCTCCGTCATCCATCTTCCCCCACCCTCGCAATTTAGGAGATTTTCACGTAAGATAATTATATTTATAGTAACAACTTCCTGTCTTTGTTCGGCATAGTTTAGATTCATCGGTAGTTGACTTCCTTTTGGTTCTGTAACTTAATCACACACTATGTGGAGTTATTGGATATGCAAGCAGTGTAATAATTATCGGTGCGGAAAATGGAAACCATCGCACTGATTCCAAATTCTGGCCAATTCAATTACGTTCCTTGAGCACCAATATCCTTAGAAAGGCATGAATCCATCTTTCTCCACGAATGAGTTATGTAAAAGGGGTGTTCTTTCTTTGGGTGTTTGCCAGTCGAAGAAAAAGACAACTGATTTCAAACCGGTGTTATGAAAAGGATTTACGCACGGAAAGGCGAATTGGCGAGCCGTGTTCAAATTCCGAGCTAGTCTGCTTCGCACGGCTTCGTTATATGTAGTATACTCCCGATCCCTAATGGGTTATGGTACCCGTGATGAAAATTCTTACTTTGTGCTGTAGCATACCTACGGACGATAATGGGTATATCCCCATTCACAAAAATACAGAAGTAAATACTGTATGTTGGTCTGCAGTTGAAGATTCGTCTCTAGCTGTGCTGGCCAAACTGCCTCCGGACAGAAAGGATCCCCAGACGAGACTGTCGAAGGGCAGAATCTCGTCTCGGGTAACAGCTACCCGACCGCGTTTTATACTAGGTCTACGGGGAATTTTTGACCATGCCTATAGGCTCGGCTACCCCACATTAAATCCGGCCTTGTATCACATCTGGCGGCTAGGGGCGGTTGGTAGATATCTTGCAGTCGGAGATTCACTGTGGAATTCGCTTGACTCATTTCTAGCAGTTGTGTACTTCTTGTGTTGTTCGTGTCCTAAGTATTATCGTTCATTACCAACCTTCGTGTGATTATTCTATTCAGTAACATTCCCTGGGTTACAACACTTTGTCACCCAATCCAGACACAAAAAATACTTAATCGTTTCTTGATGTTTGCGGTAACTACTGACCTAACACAGTATTAAAGTTCTACACTAAGGACAATATCACGTTTGCATGAACCTGAGTCTTCTTTACGAAACAGCTAAATTTGACACTGATTTTCCAGACGATTACCTGAACCTCCCCATTAAATGTATCGTTGTATGTTGTCTCTACAGTTACTTTCTGATAGTACAGTATGTGCATTGTATTTTTTAAGTACCGACCGAAAGTAGGATTCCGTACATTTTTTTATCCGATGAAATCTAAATAAGTTCTATATATTTTTCATTCTCGGTCATTCGGCTGTCTCAAATGTCAGCGCCATAGACTTACAACTCAATAATAAATCCCTTCATTTTCAGTATATGTTCACTCAAATAAAACTTTCTCCTAAGCTTAGCTTATATCCAGAAGAGAAACCGACGTTATTTATAGAGAGTCTTGAGCGTGACTTTATTACATTTTGGCTGATATTTTTGGCCTTCGTCCGATGTAGGTCGCATCTCAGTATTTTTCTCTTTGTTTGCTCTCCATTATAAAAACATTTCAGTTTAACAAGTTGACAGTACCAAAGTTTCGTTCTCGCGAGAAAACATTCAGACGAAACTAGAAAAACCCGCCTATTTTTAACAATGAATTAACAATAACACAACGTTAATGTCTGTTCAAAGTTTTACGCATGATCACAAGATATTATAAATGAAAAACGCGTCTAATGTTAAGAAAAAGTTTATTAGAACAGTATTAGAAAAATAGAATAAAGCTGTGAATAAAATAAGAAAAAAGGAGAAAAATAAGAAGAAACAAATTCAAAATTCATCTGATTCAGGACTTCTTAATGTTGTAATATTACTGTATGGTAGCTTAGTAAACTCCCGGCTTGATTTTAATTAACAAAGCCATGAAATATCTCTGTTTAAATTTTTATATCATTTTCAGTCAAGTGCAGAGAAGGGAACAAATAATATAATATAGCTTTGTAGTCATTAACGAAGTAGCAATGTTAATAAAACGGATACAAACCTAAACCTAAGCGATCAGCCAATGAAATCAAATCGCTTCTTTATGATGTCTATAAGAATAAAATATTAAGTAAACAGTTCATTTGAAATTATTGGTTTGTCTTATTTTGTTCTACGGCATATCAACTACAATGGGTTATTTAATGCCGACAAGATTTTTAAGATAGTTTGTAGATCAGGTTTCATTGACGTATTTTTGTAAAGAGGGTTTTTGTCGAGAGTCTGATATATTGTTGTGCTATTTTTTTTTTTTTTATTGTTGGTATTTTTTTTCAAAAATGTATTGCTGATATTTTACTATAAAAATGTATTTTATACTTTCATAGTATCTTGAACCCACTTTGAAGGTTAACTATTTGCTCATCGCTGGGGCCCTAACAAGTGTTACCACCTTGAGTCATGGTGGACCTGGGAACACCAGCAATTCCGCGCTCCTAAAAACCTTCCGATCAGAGGCCTTGCTGCCTGATGTAATTTATCGTCATACCCATTGAAATTCTAAGGCCCTGGAGTAGTTTCGGAATTATTTTAGTGAATTTATGGTAGCAAAGACCTTGACGTTTGAAATAAAATCAAATGTCCAGTCATCAGCGGATTTTATCGTCAGTTAAAGTTATCTGTGTACAGATTGTATTTTTTTCCTTAGAAAATAAGTTATGTTCATAATAACGTATGTTTTAAATTATTCTACAAAGGACGTAAGAGAAGTAAGTGTTTAAATTAGCATTTTGAATATACTTAATTCGTGTAAATATAGAATGCCGGTATAGCAGAACAGTGATTTTTTTTTCCTTTTCAGTTTTTGTATCTTATTAAATTTGAATATTAAATTCCCAAAACCGATTCAGTTATCTACACACACATACACACACACACACACACGTGTGTCTGTTCGTTATGACTACTTTCTTATATTAGCCATTGTATAAGTTGTAAGAAATTACCTGTCACACATACATACACGCACACGCACACATATTTGTGATTGTCTTGACGACATCATTTATAGTTTTAAATTATTAATTAATATTTTTATATTAATATTAGTATTATCTTTCATTATCTGTATATTTTTAAGTTCTTTAAAATTGTTTTTTTTATTTATCTCTTGATTTATTTAATTAATTTCTTATATTATTTAAATTTTTTATTTTATTTAATTTACTTTATTCTATTGATGTTGGATATTATTATTATTATTAATTTGAAATTGTGATGATTATAAATGCGATGGGAGTCTGAAATCACATGACTATTAAACATATTACCGTATCTATTTTAATTCTGATCACTCCCCCACCTCACTTACCGTGTTCAGCCGTTTATGATAAACTTTATTTCTAGGTCAACCTATCGGCTCATATTTAATTCTTCCTTCTTTCCTTTCTTTTCTTTCCCTCTCCCCATCTCTCTCTCTCTCTCTCTCTCTCGCGCGCGCTTCCCTAATTCTTTTTAAATTTTATATTGAAATTTTTATTTTTATTTCTTCTCTTTTATTATAAAAAAAATCCTTTTTCTTTTTCTTTCTTTTTCCTCTCCCTCTTCCTTTTGTCTGGACAAATTGATTTCATTTTTTTTCCAAAAAAACCTTCGGTCTGAAGAGATGAATATCTAAATATATTCATGAAATGAATTATAACCGGAGTGGATTTTTAAGGATTGTCTTTACTTATTTTATATATATATATATATATATATATATATATATATATATATATATATATATATATATATGTATGTATGAATAAAGATAAAAGGAAAACTTGTCTTAGCCAACACATTTTAGCCGACATGTTTCATTTTCTGATGAACTTTACACGAAAAATTCTTTTTGTCTTTACTCATATTGTTCTTCTACATAAGTACATCTACAGAGTGTATCCAAAAAAAACTTTTATAAACTTTCGGGGCTTGTTTCTCGCACCAAAACAGTGGTAAAAGATCATATAAAAATCCAAAAATCCTTCATTTTTGAGTTATTAAGTTTAAAGAACATTTATGGTAGATGGTACTGTGTTGCTATCTAGACTAGGTTACATTTGTCATTCATGTCCATTTGTGGCTAGTCTGTTTTCAACATTTAACGTGCGTAGTAATGAGTTAACTGTGAAGAGTTCCATTTAACAATGGCAGGATATTCATATCGTGAGCAGGCAGATATGATTCTTATATAGGGCCACGCGAATGATAATGGCTGCATGGTTGTATCAGATTACGTTGCCAGACCGAAGGCAGCTGAGTCACTCAATCTTTGCTTCGTTGTGTTGGTGAGACAGGATCCGCTCGTACGCCTGACCACGAAAAATACATTCTACAGGCTGTCGGATACAGTGATCCTATCATGTCGTACATCTCATAGTACCTCATAGAGGGTACTTTAAGCGCAATTCCTGTATCTATATCATTTTCAACATGCGTAGGGGTTTTGTCCTTTAATCACTCACCACAAGAGAGAACTTTTGAAGATGGTTTATTGAACATTTGTTATGAGTTGTTGTACAACGATCGCCTTTTCGGTATATGTTTATAGGAACATTTTACCTGGTTTTTATGTGAAGAACCCGCCCCCCAAATATTTTTGGATTGTATCTTGGATTGTACGTTTAACAGCGTCTACCGTAAACTTTAAACTTAATAACTCAAAAACGAAGGATTTGCGGACATATGTTTATATGGACTTTTGGCCTTGTTTTGGTGTAAGGAATCCGCCCCCAAAGTTCGATAAAAGTATTTTTGATACACGCTGTATATTTTAGATATATCTGAAATTTTACGCAGACGCAGACGCAGACACACACAAACACACACAAACATATGTGCGTTTTATACGTGCGACCTGCACGTATAGTGGTTCATTTACTGTATTTGTTTATCAGTGTTAGCGCCTCTGTAAAAGGCTCTGTTAATTGCTCATTTTCAAAATAGATAAGTTCAGTTGAAAAACTACCCGAATACAATTTTCTTGAATTTATTTTCTTCTCCACCTGAGAAAACTAAGTTCAATAAATACCGGCAAAAAAGTACGCCTATTCAACAAGCAGAATATATATTCACGTTTGTTTGAAAAACGCTTTTGACCCAGAGACAGATTTTCATTTCAAAATGTATGTTGATTTATAAAAATTAACAAAAATCAGATTACCTATACTTGGCTTTATTGAGTTTGATTAATATATATCTAGACATCAAAGCATGAGCTCCTTTTACATGGATCTTTTTCTAATAATTAATAATTCTCGCCTAAACATCTTGCTTTAATGTACAGAACTTTATAGAAACTTCACTTGTAACTGACATAAATAAATATATTTCATTATTTAATGATGAAATAATTTCCTGATATTTACAGAAATTTTCAGTCATTCGGTATTAAATGGAAATTCAATAAAAGCCGTACTTGGTACAAACGAAGTCAAGAAGAAATATAATAATAATAATAATAATAATAATAATAATAATAATAAGAAGAAGAAGAAGAAGAAGAAGAAGAAGAAGAAGAATGAAAGATAAAAGAGGAAGTGCGAAAGAAAATGAAAAGAATCTATCCATTTAAAGTAGAATAAAAATGAAATAAAAATACTTTAATTTCATAAAAAGCCGATAAGAATGGAAAAGTTGGACTTTTCGTACTTTCGCATCAAATCTCAATGCAGTAAATGTACATCCGCTAAAGACAACTGAAAGAAAATGGAGTCGAAACAGCTAAAATGCATTTATTTGACGTCAAAAGAAATTGAAAGAAAATTTAATAGAAGACAACAATGGAAGCAAACACCGAAACATGAATTCATCAGAATTATTAGCATGACGTCATTCTTATTGTTTAAATCAAATTGGCATCGTATTGTAGTTTAATGTTACGCTATTGTTTCTCGACAAAGAATCATAGCGACTAGCAAAGTGCATTTTCAGATTGAGATACCAGTGTGTTTACTGTGGTAAAACAAAAGCAATAGAAAACGGATTCGATTAGTAATAAATCCTCTAAGACAAAATAATAATAATTAGCTATTTAGAAAGCAGGGAAAATGCATAATAATTAAGTAGAATTGTTGCGATTTTGACAGATTTTTAATAAAATCTCTCCGCTTGATACAACAATTTACTTTATTAACTTTTGTTTCTAAGTTATGCTTCCCTGTATCAATATGCTTTCAATTTATTTAAGAATGGATTTATTTAATTTAGTGATAAATGAAAAACATGAAATATAACTGAATTTATGGTTTGAATTTTACACTGTAGCATTGGTCATTGATGGAGATCTGGTAAAACTCCGATTTCAGTTTTTTCAAGCATTCTCTATTTGTAAGATCAGCGTAATACAAACTTGCTAACACCATTTCCTATCATATAGCTTTGAGCCATACAAACCTAAACTCAGTCCACAGATACACGTCTTAAAACCTATTCAACCTCATCAGTACTCAAAAGTTATGGCTTTGTTCCATACTAAATTATGTCTAGTAAATAGCAATTACAATCAATTCTTTTGAATTTCTAACTTTTGAAATTCGGTTTAAAACTTTATAACTATTATACTAATCTACTATTTTGTGCCGAGTCCCTTCAGGACCTGAGCGAACATGTCACCTTCAAAACTTCCTATCTTGCAATATTTGTAATTTTACTATCCCTGCCAATCGCTGTTCTGTCATCCATTTGCACAAGCTCTTTAGGTAGGTTACTTACTTTTTTCTTCTGTTCCTCTTGCCTTCAATTATCATTATGTCTTAGAAATATTAACTGTATCTTTCTAATTGTAATTTTAATTTTTGTTTTAGTTTCCATTTTACTTAAAACATCCTCTTTGCTTACATGTTCTGTCTATAGTATTCTCAGCATCCTTCTGTAGAACAACATCTATGTTGCCTCAAGATTGTTCATCTGTGAAGAAAGAGTTCAGCATTCATTGACATGTCGGAGGATTGATATTTGATATCAGTTCAGCACTCTTTTCTAAAATGTTTCTAGCGAAATTTTCCTATTTCTTAATAGTTTGTTTAGCTTTTAGTAGGCATCTTTTGCTATTCCAATCCATCCACATTTATTGTTAGCAGGCAAACTTAGTTTAGTGTTACAGAATACCTAAGCTAAATGAAAATCCAAGAAACAATTGATTAATTAAACGAAAAATATCTTAATACAAAGAGCTATGACCCGGATAATGACTAATCCGAGGACCTAACTGTACCGGTCTACAATTTCGTCCGCAATGATGTGTAGTGGTTTGAACCCCAGGGTCGTTGAATAGTGACGTCTAAACTTTTATATAAAACTGAAAAAAGCGGAAAAACGAGCAGTTCTGTTGCAACAGTAGAGAAAACAAGAAATCTGATAACCACCCGAGCCTTTGTTTCACAGTTTGTGCATCCGTCGTTTAAACTAGGATGCTCTTGCATGAGAATCCTAGTCTGATGCAGACTCGAAGCAAGCAGGTAGAGAAGATAGTAGTTGGCTGACATGCTCTCTCTCTCTCTCTCTCTCTCTCTCTCTCTCTGCCCAGTCTCCACTTTCCAGTCTCGAGAGACCCCAAAAGCGCTTCAGAGTCTTTGTAAGTGACAAATTATTCTGCACCCTCCAACCTCTCTCTCTCTCTCACACAAGCGAGAGTTGACAAACTTCTCACTACTCTATCGCTACTTCTGTAGAAAGTGTCCGAAAGAACTGCATTCTTTAGTTCCTACAGTTAAAACCATCACTGCTAAGACACGCCATGCTACCCACATTGTAACAAAATACTCACATTCCCTCCGTATTCCATTGGTGAGAAGTGAGTTCCACTCGAACAGCTTCTTTCTGCGAACCACTGCTCTGTGAAAACGACTCCCAAGACGATGTTTCTTCGATCACTACAATCTTAACCTGTTAAGTTAACCCTTATCTTCCCCTCCATACCGCATAAACTACTGCTTACGGTAAGCCTATACCTCGAGTGACCCCTTGGCTTTGTATAGGGTGAATCTCACTGTAAACACACAAACACACACACACACACATATATATTAGGTTGGTGCAAAAATAATGACGTTTTCTCACATATGTTACTATGTGAGAAAACGTCATTATTTTTACACCAACCTAATATATATATATATATATATATATATATATATATATATATATATATATATATATATATACAAAAATCGAAATGAAAAAAACTGTGACAATCGACTGTCATTGAGTCGGTGTCTTGATGCAGTGTTGGGCTCCCTACTGAGGAATTGCAGATGGACAAGTACAATCCAGAGAACGAATGCAATCCAACACTAGTTAGGCACAAGGACAAATATGTGAGCCATTTAATGAGGATCGAAGTGACTTCAGCAATAATATTCTGCGATACACGATTGTTTGTCCATTGCTCCATGGCGTTGTACTATCTACTAATATATAATTGTTATTTCCTTTCTTCTATAAAATTATTTTTTTATTTGAAAGGCATGAAAATTCTGCTATAATTAAATGTAAAATTCCTCGCCTTAATTGTAAGCATTGAACTCGAAATATTATGTATTCATTTCATTCATTGAGAATGTGCATTGTTATTTATTAAATATTTCATTTAATAAATAGATATTTAGAAACTAAGTTAACTTCTGTAAAGAATTTGATTTAGCTTAACTTTTAATCAATCTATGCAGTTAGTTTTAAAATGTAATTATATTGAATTCATAGATCATTTATAATTTAGTCCTGTTTTCCGTTGATTAATTATAATGTATTATAGAAAACGCGTTCTTTATAAAGTTTCTAAAATCTCACATGAAACTATGTTAAGATTGGATAAATTGTTTTGGATAGGAGATGTTAAGGTGTTGTTTTTCTCTATTCATTATTATTGTTATTTTTTGTTTTTTGGGTTGTTTTTTTTTTTTAAGTATTTCGCACCAAGCAAGGCCACTAGCATGCAAGGGGTTACAGAGAGTGGAAGCAAGAGAAAAGAGGCTTGATAGAGGAAAGGATGAGAAGGAATTAGATCAAGGCATCTGAAGATGTCGATTGACATTGCATTTAAATAATTGAAGCTTATAGCTATCAGGGAAACAAGTAGACAGGAAATGCGAAACATGAAGCTTTTGGAGTAGAAGAGACGGCTACATTTAACAGTTTCGACAGTGAAAGGATGGGATTGAGATGCCAACCACGATTAAATTTATGTAGTTTGGGAACCAGCGAAATTAGCTCGTCAGAGCAGTTACCGTGAAAGTAATTGAAGAAAAGAGAGAAAAGCGAAACTGTTAGAAAGTTACTGTAGACGAGATGCTAGATCTGGACCAATCACATTGCATATCCGTCGCTGGATTTTGTTGAGGATCTTGAGACGAACAGCGAAGGCTCCAGACCATATATGGTAGCAGTATTCCATACAAGGGCAAATGGTTTATTTATAGATTTGAAAGATGGACTCAAGCGAGAAAAATTTCCTGGTGCGACACATAGAACCAAATTTCCTTGCGGTAGATGAAGCTATTGATTCAATGTATTTGTTCCATCTCAGGTCAGCGGGCAGTGTGAGACCTAGCCGGCGCAGAGAGGCGCTCTCGTGAAGTTGAGCATAAGACATTGTAATGGGAGGCAGGGAGGGTGGTGGTGAAAAAGAGAACAGTTTTGTTTTTGAGCCATTAAAGTTTACCAGCCATTTCTTGCTCCAGTCAACCACAGATTGGAGGTCCTTTTGTAGTTGATATTAATGTCATTATCATTTTTGTAGTTGTATACTTTGTATGCCTTTGTCTTAGCATTGTGGATGAAATAATGAGGATATTGGTGGTTTTTGAAATTTCTTCTTCAGATAAATATCGTCGGCTGCAAATTCTTAGTGCTCTTGAATACAATCCTATAATTTTTCCAGTTTTTTTGTTTTTTGTTACTGTGGTGAGAATAGAAATTAATAAGATCATTCGTGTTGGTACATTTTGTGTAAACTTCCAATTCAAGGTCATTATTAATTCTATGTAGCACAATATCGAGTAAGAGTAAAGTGTTGAGTCTCAGATTCAAAGATAAAATTTAAAATGGGTTCGACGTTATTAAGTTTGTTAAAAAGATTGGGTAAAACTATGTCATGCGCATATATTAATAAAGAATCATAAATAAGAATTTTATGGTGAAAATTCTAAAAAATTTTAAAATTAATATTAATATATCCACATACAGAGTGCGATGAATTAATTGTCGATATTTTATATCTTTAACTTCGTGCATGTTTGTTTTTTCTTATTTTCTCAACTGCACAGTAGTCAGTTGGGCCCCGGAAGTCCCAATACGAACATTTCAGAGAGTATATCTGAGGACAGTGCGGAGGATTCGAAAAGAGTTGGATGAGTCTAATGGTGATTACGAAGGTGTTTCGAGTGATCACTAAAGATGGTGACGTTATGCTTCTGTTCATCTTCCCAAGGGTCCTCAGACTTAACACAAAGGCCAACATCAAGTGCCTTGAGGAGGTAGTGCTGCCCTGGATCAAGAGGGTGGCTGCTGGAAGATCCTATGGCTGACAACAGGACTTTGCAACATGCCACACAAGCAGGAGTAAACAATTATGGCTGTCAGACAATTTCGGCGACGACATACCTCTTACATCTGTCCGCCTACCTCCCCAGGAACCCCCTTGATTATTACGTGGTGGGGGGCACAATTAATCAAGAGACCAGCAAAACTTTTTGTAACACCAAAGATGAACATCATTTTTGCGTCATTTAGACGATGATTTATGCACTGCACACTGTATTTTCCTATGTTCCTGCTGAGTGGCACTTGATCCCAAAGTTTTCATTTAGTCTTTTATTAACTTTATTTCACTCTTCCCTTTTTTGCGATAGCATTGACGTTCTCATATCTAGACTTTATTGTTGGTTGTCATAAAACACTGCTGGCGCCTAAGGTCCGAATAAAATCATTTGAAACCCACATGATAGCTATAAGCCAATATGAGGGCATTTAGAAGCCTTTAGACTTTTAAAATAGTTCATTACGGCACTCGGAATAATACAATACTGAAAACCACAGTAGCATCACTTGCTGTAGTTTTATGCTCTAAAGGAACCTTCAAAAACAAGTAAACCGGAGTGATATTTAAAAAGTTAATCTTAAAAAATATTAACTAACTCTCTAACTTTGTGTTCCAATACACTAATTTAAATAATTAGCAAGACACAACTTCATCAACGGTTTTTATTAAGATTCTCGAGAACTCAGTAACAATAACATTTGAAATAAGCTCCCAATTCACATTACAATTGTAATGAAAGGGTAATTTATTCCGAATAGTATCGATGTTATTGTTTTAAAAGTATCAATTTGAGCAACTTCATCAGACGAACATTTGTATTCGGAAAGCTGAACTTTACACGTGAGTATTTCATAGAATAGTAACTTAAAAATTAACATATATTTATTTACAGTTTAGAATTTATTTGCGAGGTTAATGCAAAACTTATCGTCACCATGTGAGGAAAAATCTTAGAATTTCCTTTGAAACTTGCTCGATTTTCCGTTGCTTGTGCAATCAATCAGCCAGAAAATTTGGAATCTAGGAAAAGACATAACATCCGTCATGAAAGAAAGGAAAGTCGATTGAAAATCTTACCTGTCGCTTCTTCGGTACAAAAAAAAAGCCAGTTTTAGATAAGATCGTCGCTGGTCTTGCAAATGAGATGCAAAAACGGAGCAGATATTTGGAATAACAAGTTTTTACTACTCATATTCTCCAGATAGCCTATTCTAAGTAGACTAGAAGTCCTATTTGTATTTATTATCGGTGGGAACAAACTTAACTACATAAGATGAAAGCCTTTTGCCGACGGACACAAAAAGAAACCTGCAGTGTCGTAAAGGAAAACAAGAAAAAAGGACTAACTAATTATCAATAGAATGGATTGTTACCAGCAAGCGAAACAATCGAAGATGCAAGCTAAAAATTGGAAATATCAAAAACAAACAAGTACAAAAGTTGGTAAGTTTACCAAACGACAGGGAATGTAGCAACAATATCCGGAGGTGCGTTGAAATAGCAAAATATGCTTCCCAAAAACTAAATAAAGTATTTTAAAAATTCGTTTAGCAATAAAGGAGAAATGACGAACTGCTCTGCAATATCAACCCCCTCCCATTTAAGACAGTGAATTCTGGACACTCTCTTCACAGAAACCTGAGGCAACGGAAAAATGATTTTACAGAAAGATACTGAGGATGCTATGTCCGGCGCATATAAATAGTAAAGAAGTTATACTTAGAATTCGAAAGAAAGAATTGTAATTTCTGTGATGCATAATGAGAATTTGTTACTCACTGTTCTGCGTATTGACAGCAAAAGCGGGACGGGTAAAAACGATGAATAAACACCCTAAACGCTTGTGTAAATGGATTGTAGAATTAGAAGTAGGAAAACATTGCTAAGCGCTACAAAAAATAGGAATTTGTGAAGAGACATGGTTGCCTTCGTTCTGAAGAGATATGACACATAGAAGAATTGGTCACCTTGAAACATATCAGCTGTTTTTATTCCGTACAATATGTCAGGTCAACGCTGCCAACAAATTAGAGATATCGAAAATGTCTTTGAATCAAAACAAGAATCGTTCTTTTTTACCAAATACTGTATTTATCTGAAAGTTACCATAGAATGCTAGTGAAAATAATTGGATGACTGAATAATGATGCTACCAATGTATATACATAAAATATTTCGTCCACAAAACGCTGGAAACTTTTGCAGTAACCAAATATACTTTTCTTTCGTATCTTATGAAAGTAACATTCTCTTTGTGAGACGTCATGTTTAGTAACTGACTTTAGATAGGAGAAAGCAAATTCAAGCCAGGATCGTGCAATCGACTTTTTGTAAATGTCATTCTTAGTTTTGCAATCCTGTTATGTTCCAAATATTATAAGAGTTTCTTGGCGGGTCGCTCCAGTCACATCTGACTGTGTATCAAATTCCGAATAATCCAACAAATATCTATCGGTATCAAGTCAAATAAACCACGTCGCTAATCCAAATCTCTGTTTAAATCGGGTTTCTTTTACTCTTATAAACATTGCTTCTTGTAGTAAACTCAAAGAACAAAATCTATTATTGTCCCTGTCTCTTTGTGCACACCAAAAACTGTCCTAGTTGAGGAAATTAGAGATTCTGTCTTTCTCAATCTGAACAGAATCTGAAAATCCCTCAACATTTCACAGACAATATTAATACAAGTGAGACGTGAGCCAACACACTTTGAAAAATGTATGATTAGATTTTTGAATTTTGAAGAATAATGAAAATATTTATCCCCCAAAACCAAGTAAGAACTCCCTGTTTATCATTTCCATTAATTCTTGCTTTCTTTAATTGCTTAAGACATTCGGTGCCAACTTTTAGTTATTTTTGCTGACATGTGTCCTCCAAGAAAAGAATAAATGGCAATTCCTCAACAGGCTAAAATAGCATCTTTGCTGAAATGCACGTATTAGTCCCAAAATTTGTCGAAGACAAAATGAAGACAAGACGCGAATTTCGAAAATGAAAATGTTGTGTAAATATCGTCATATGATGCTTAATTCGTAACTTATACCTGGATTAAAACTTCAATTAAAACGTTAATTGAAATCTTTTCATGTTGAATGTGTTGAAGTTTTTTTTGTTTTTGTTTTGTTTTTTTGTTTCTTCCCAATTTTCTCTGTAATTCATTGGCTAGATTTTGTCATTTGCATATAACGACTCTTTACTTCCAACAGAGATTCACTGTTTTTCATCCTTACTAGATGCCCCATACTTCGACATTGTGCCACATCTAAGCTACGCTTATAAAATCACCCTGGATAAATTCCTACGCGCCTAATTGCTCCGCTTGTGTGGCTAAATCACGAAGAGTCCGTTCGCAATCTTGAGTTTCTTCAATTCACTAAAACGGGTTCGGCGTAAATCCTGATGCATGCTGCGGCATGATTTCGACTCCCTACCAAAAAAACGCGACTCAGTTACAAAGCGGATGAACGTTACAAATTCCCAACATTAAATGATTTTTTGCCAAACTAATATAAGCATTAAGTTAAGGTTTTTTCCTTGAATTTCTAAAAAGTGGAATTATTTGCACTTGAACTAATTAATATCCTCATCCCAACGTTTCGGCTGTTGTGTCTCCGGCCTTCTTCAATCCCTGGTTCGGGTGGTACAAACTCGGTGGTAACCGAACTAGCAATAACAGAGCAGTATTAAAACAGAGAAAAAAGTTTTTACCTAGGCAAAAGCAATCTACACCAGTAGATTAAATAAAGGGTTCAGTTTGAAGTTCTCTGAGATTTAAACGGATCAACAAGCACCTGATGAAGGCTGGAGAGCACAACAGCCGAAATGTTGCAAAATAACAACGAAGATAAGGACAATAGTCCGCATGTAAATAATGTAAATAAATAGATAAGACATATAAGTTATAAATGATTGGATCCCTTCCCTAAATTGACAGGTTCATCTGTTGATCAATACCGTTTTACTCTCCATGAATCCCCCACCCCGGAGTATATGTGGACAGTTAGATCGGTTATTGCAGATTTGATATTAAAAGTTTATCGATAAAACAAAACCCAAAGAGAAAAAATGCAATTCCGTTAACATTTACCCTTTGTATAATTCATTGTTGAAGCCTCACTGAAAAATAACAAAATTTTATCTTACGCATTCATTAATTTTGTTATCTAAAGATATATTTAATTTATAACAAAAATAAAGTTGTTTTTTTTGTTTTTTGTTTTTTTTTTTAAGGAGAGAAAGAAAAATAAGATCTTTCCATTCACGATCCTGAGTCCCGCAACTCATTACATTTGTTGGGGCACCACATGTACTGTAGCCGTAGCGATATGTCCTGGGCAAGATAGCCTGATGGAGACCAAACCTCTGCGGGCTAGTTTGAAATCAGAGTTTTCTTTCTCCTAGAGCTGTTGTCACCTAAGGCTATAGAACCTGATATTTTCCCATAGCTGGATTAGGGAAGAAGAGTCGGATTCATACCTTTCCCGAGCACATAAAGGAATTCCACTGGAATTAGAACTGAATCCGAACCGCAATCCATTACTCCACCGTACCTTAGTATGTTGGATGTATTTTGGTGGCATTTTCTCATTTATGCATATTTCGTTAAAAATCAGTGATTAAAAAGCGAAAGATCCTTGTTTATTCTTTTAAAATTAAATAAAAAAGATCGCCATGGAAATTTCGTTGGTTTTTAATCACACACACATACATATAAATGTGTTGGGGGTATATTCATGTAAGCTAGATATTTTTAAATATGGGAGGCAAAAAATATTCTCAGTTGCTCTTTTATTATTATAAATAACATATAGCGTTTTATATACCATTAATATTTTGGACATTCAAGGAGTATCGAACTCATTACCCATACTGGAGTCAAGGTATTCAATATTTTCTATTTTTATTCGAATGCAAACATATTTTTAAATATACGCTCCTACATACCTATGAAACTGGGATCAAGAACAATTACAACTGAATAGAGTTCGATCCTCCCTGGGTGCTCTCATACTTTCGCCTTTATATCACACTAAGTTACGCTCAGTAAATCTCCATACTACAAAGGTTTAGTGGAATACTAAAATCCTTATTTTTCTGGAGGTTATTCTTAATGGAATGTGACTAATTAACTTTTTTTTTCTTTTCTTCAATTTCTTTCCTTCTCTCTTTCCGTTCATTGGTTGCTTTTTTCCATTCTTCCTTTAATACAAATTTTTCTTTTGTCTTTGTCCCACGTCCGTCCCACATTTTAGTTTAATAATTTATATTACTTTTTTTCTTTTGGTTACGAAATCAAAAGCAATACGAATTCATGTTTCCTTTACTTTTCTTCTTTCTCCGTTCATCAAACGTCGACTCTTTCTCTTGGTTTTCAATAAAATCGCCTTCGATTTTACTTTTTTCTAAAAATTTGATTTTTTTTTTTCTGTTTTTTCTTCATTTCCTCTCTTTTGATGAAAGTGACATACTATTTTCATACCAAGACTTGTGAGAGACGAAAGCTTTAGACACATTAAAGCACGCGTCGGAATTGTGTGCCACTTTTGCGCAACGCCTTAACCCACGATAAAAAAAAAAGATGAGAGTCAAGTCGGCGTACAGAGCAGCGAATTTTTCTGATACCTATATAAGACGAATCTCATAAATTTCGATTCTGAACTCGAATCGTTGAATGGATTAGCGCTTCGCTATTTATCGAATAATTCAAACAGAGGATTTGATGAATTTCCTAAGGTGATTTTGAATCTTGTTTCAATAGTTTATCAACGAGTTAATCTATTTTAATGTGCTGAAATCACATTGCATTATCTATTAAATGGATGAAACGTTTCCATGTCAAATATTTTTCTTGGTAAAAAAATCACCAGTATTTCCCGAAATAAATGACAATTTTAACATTGCTGATCTTTCGTTAATTCTTTTGTCAATGCCTTTTCAAAATCTTAGTTGATGTTGGTTATATAAGGTACAAAAATAAAAATGATATATTCTTCCTTTCTTCATAGCCTCTCATGCGTATGCAAATCATGTACGTTTCATTATTATGTCACTTTCATAACTAAACAAAACACTCAAGTTATTATCATTAGCATGAAAAATATCTTTACACTTTTTCCCTAAATATTCGTCAAATATAAGCCCCAAGAGCCACTCAATGTAGGGATTGTCAAATTAGGTTGTTTTGTGAGCGTAAGAGGAGAAAGAAAGTTCAGATTATGAGGATATGTATGATAGGTAACGGTTGACCTGAAATAGCGGTTATCAGGAAGAATCTATCTGAATGGAACTTCCTCCTTACCAATGGAATACAACAGTAATGAAGCTGATTCGATCCTGTATATGTAGCATTGCTGGTCTTAGACGTAAATCTGAATTGGTGGAATTAAGGAATCTCCTACTGCGTTGAACATTTGCCATGGAAATAGAATAGTGGTAGGCTTGCGACATTTCGTCTGTAGGAAAGGGAATTGTAGAGCAGGAAATAATCCATTGTACAGAAGAACGCGTAAAGTCTTTTGATCTGTGTAAAAGTTGGAAAGATTCAGCAGCCTCAGCCCAGATATGGAAGCAATGCTCCATTTTTGGCTAATCTGACTCTTATGAAAATAGTGCATAGCAGGATTCCGGTAATTTCTGGAGAGGTACAGGACCATTTTAATAGAATCAAATCTGCGTCGTGTAAACTTTTCACAAGCACGCAGTGTAATCAATGAAAGATAACTCTACTTAGGAGTGTAGAAAGCGTCCCACTTATATACAATCTAATTTTACATATCATCACATAACACAAGCTTTCTTCCTTATTTTTCACTATTTTGTTTTGTTTCAGACTAACTTAACCATAGCATGAAGACTTTTTGAAGAATTCGAGAACCGGTTTTGCGGCCATTTTGCAACTCACTAATCAAGTGGAGGTAACCTTACTACGCATGCGTCAACAGAAACATTCCCATGTTGCGAAACAGTCAGTAGTAAGACGACATTGGGTGCATTTGTATATTGTGTGACTGTCACATTCGCAATAACTGAGCGACTAGAGGACTAAGGTACCATTGCCATAGGTAGGCTATTTTTCATTTTTATTAATCAGCTTGATGCTTTCACCATATATATATATATATATATATATATATATATATATATATATAAGAAAAACAAGATTAAACCTTTTATGCCAATATGTTTCGTTCCTTGGGGAATTTTATCAAGACAAGTGTGGAAATTAATGCACAGAAGTAATGTGGAGAAAAAATATAATTTTAACTTTTAAAATTTTGAATGACAGAATGCTCTGATTTTTTTTCTAAAAACTTAATGTGTGAAGGAAATGTAAACTATGGTGGGCGTTAAGTGACAATTTTTCAATTTATTAAACGAAATTGAATTGTTGTTTTTGTTATTAATTTTTAAATATAAACAACAAAAACACCTAAGTATAACTCCTTAAAAATGAAAGTGTAAGAGTAGAATTCATTGAAAATCTAGAGTTCAAACTGATGTCACTAAAGCTTGATCAAAGCAACCTAAAGGAATCAAATAATTCAATCGAATCTTCTTTAGCCGAAGCACTTGAGATGATTCCAAGACGGAAAAAATTCTGTGAAACAATAATACTCATTTAAAAAAAAAACTGATTAATGAAAGAAAGAAAGAGAACAGAAAGAAAAATATAAGGGAGAAAACAAAACAATAAACAAAGCAAAATTTTAAAAGTATGAGTTTACACTCTGAGAAAGCAATGGAAAAGGGGAAACGAGGCGCAGTAACGTAGACTTGAGTTTAAATGTGTAGCAAAACAGGATAATATCACATAATCGAAACCAAAACGGAAGAAATATCCTTAACACAAACACATTTCAAAACTGGCCACACAAAGTTGAAAATGCCACCCGCACAAATAGAAAAGACACCAATATACATCCGATCATTCAACATCAAACAACGTCGAACAATAACGAACTTAGTGATGTGGGAGTCAAAAAAAAATCTTTAAAAAAATTAAAGTATAAAAAAAACATTGAGGATAAACTTTAGAAATTACCCGTAGCATACCCTCGAATTTTATAACAAGTTTCTCGAATTTCAAAGTAGTGGGGAATATCGTAAATTAATGCAGTATGAAACCAAAATGGTATTCCTCAAAACACTTGCATGTACAGTGGTATCTCAATTGGTTCTACTATACTAAAAGTACTAATGAAAATTGTATTAACTAGACTCTCGCCGTTGTATGAACTTTAACACCTCACAACCCAATTTGGCTTTCGTTCTGATAATAATGGGTGTGAAGATGGCAAATTTCAGGAAATTGCACAACTATCCAACAAAACATTGTAAACTTGTTATATTAACCTTCCTATGACGTCATCATTAGAAACATCCTGTTCTCCTCCATTAGAAACTGCATCTAGATCTGATACATATATATATATATATATATATATATATATATATATATATATATATATCGATCCACGGTGTTTTACACGTCTTTCGATAAATACAATACCGAAACATTTCAAACCTCATCAGAAGTACGACAAGATGGTAATGAAAGTTGCAATCTATTTAATCTTTTCCTTTACTATGTCATATGCATATACAAGTACAGTTTGGTAGAGATGGGCATTTATCATTTAAGTATTCCATACCAAACATATCTACTAATAGATACGAGTCAAATGCATTGATGTTGTGAGTGGTATGCCGATGACCTAGGTATTTATAGTTAAGATAAGAATGATCTCGAATTAAAATTCAACATCCTAAACTAAGTGTTCCATAAAATAGGATTCTTTTATGGTCTGGAATCGAACTGAAATCAGTGATGGCACATAGAATCCATCATAAAAATTGAGGATGTGAAATTAGTAAATACTAAACACTTTAATTACCTCAGTCTATGGATCAGTTATAACAAATTTATTATAAAAGACACTGAACATTAGAATAAGCTGCACTACAGGTAGTTTCGCCCAACACCTTAAAATAGTACAAAACCAAAACATTAGCCTAAAGATTTGAGTCATGTTCTTAAATAACCTCGTCAGATCGAGATTTTCATATAGGTGTAATCCATAGCGAAGAACTCATCCAGAAATATCTAAACTGTATGCTGTATATAACCGCTTTCTCGGTTAAATGGTTAAAATAGCTTCTACTGCAGGTCATCATTTTCCGAACCTTGTGGATTTGCGTTACAGAATCACAAACAAAGGACTATAGTAAATAACAGAAACCGCATCTCTTGCGTACTTCCAACAGCTGCAACAACTAAAATGAATGACATATATAACTCGAAGGGAAAATAGTGATTTAATCAAATGTTTCTATTCCACACAACATGAAACAAAAGCTTAGGGAGGAAACGCCCGTTAATACTGGAAAGAGCAATAAAAGCTACTTAAGAAAGTCCTCTTCCTGAAAAATTGTTTTAAAACAAATATTTTATAAATTTCAAACAGAAATAGCACTGGCTGCTCAGTCATTGAATGCCGAATGTTTCTTCATAAGAAAACGGTTAATATTGTCATCCCCATTATTCTGGGGTAGTCAATGCTAAAGTGTCATTTTCAATTGTCTTGATGTACTTGACTGACCGCCAGTTTATATCAGTAATGATAGGCTTCCACATATACATGACCTGTGACTGAGAAACAACTAATACTAGTGGCAGCGCGAGGGACTGCTTAGACTCTCTAGGTTAGTGGTAATATTGATGTGAGTTCGAAACTATGCTTGAACTCGAGGTCATAGTGGATGAGGACTTTGTTGGAGATACTGCTGTTATTAAAGATGTTGTTGTATGAATTTATATAGATAGATAGATAGATAGATAGATAGATAGATAGATAGATAGATAGATAGATAGATCTTACAATTTACATTGATTTTAAAACTATATCATTGCTCGTTCATATGGGGACAAAAATTGTATTTCGATAATTTTACGAGTCGGGTGTCGCGTCAATTATCTTCGAATCTGCTGGCTTTTACATAATCTCAAACACCATGAGGCACCAAGGAGAAATATCTCAGCTACCAAATTGACCAATGTCACATGTACCAAAGAAGAAACAGATAAATTTGAAAACAAACTAGTAAATTCAAACATTCATAAACACACACACACACACACACACACATATATATATATATATATATATATATATATATATGTATATATATATATATATATATATATATATATATATATATATATATATATATATATATATATATGATGGACTCTCCCGTCGATTTCAACGTATGATGAGCCGACAACCACCTCTTTCACTTTTTATGTTTGCGTCATATGTGACATTTCAGTCCCACTAGTGTCCTGCATACAAGTCCACATATTGTGTAACAACGAGTGTCTCGGAACATAGAAACAGGAATATTTGCTGACGCTTTTCAGTGTTGTCTCTCGTCTCTTAACCAGTCAATGCGATATTGAAATTTCTGACACCACTCTGGCACAAAGCCTGAATTGCACGGGAAAGATTTTGGAAAGGCAAGAAGAGGAATAAGACAAGTTTGCCTTTTCTAACCAGATTTATTTAACTAGTACAATGAGGTGATCCTAAGAGAAATAGATGATCTATTACGATTTATTTTTGGTGCATATAAACTTAGCAATATGACGTGCATATGTCACTGTGTTGATAACAGTGTTAGAAAGAAAACTGAATGTACTATTAGTAATCAAGGAAAGCAAGAAGGAAAGACTAAGCATTATCTATAAGAAGACAAAATGCATCGTCGTCAGTAAGGACAGTCCAAGATATGTGCTACGTACTGGGTGCATTAAAATCAATCAATATGCAGTAAATGTAAACTGAGTAGTGTAGTAACAGATTACAAAAAAATCTTATATATAAATGGCGCATAAATAGGGCAAAAGAAAAACAAAACAAAATTGTCAACTGAATATTTATGTATTATCCAGTCTTCCTATATGGCAACGAATGTTAGACAGTCTCCTCACAGACGAAGAAGAGACTTGAAGTAACAGAAATGTTGTTACCGACGGATGCTGAAAATACTGTGGAAAGGATATATAAATAATAATGATGTCACACGAAGAATTTAAACAAGGACATTGATGCTAATCTTCATAAAGAGACACAGCTTAATTTGTGGGGATATATAATGAGGAATGGCGGCCTGGAGAATTTAACACTCCCATGTGTTTGTGAACACTGAATAACTTGGTTTAAACAGAAAGCAACCTACTAAACGAATTTGAGTTAATGGATAGCAGAACAAGGACAAAGAGAGGTAGTAAAATGACAAACTTTACTTAGAACAAGATACAGGAAGTTGTGGAGAACCATGATCGCCTACGTTCTGAAAGGACATGGAATATAAAAGAAGAAATTCTGAATTTAGTCGATAGTTGCAAGAGTTTAAAAAAATCTAAATATGCATTGTCAAATTCGCATTTTCTTGTCCTTAGTGCCCCCCTACCACCACCTCCAGCGCTAAATTCCCTTCCTTTTATGACATTATTCTAGAGATTATTAATTTTTTATGCGTCATTGATTTTTGAAATTCTAATCAGCAGTAAATATCAGACTATTGTCGGCTTTCAAACCTCTTTTTTCGATTGATTCATCCCGAAAATTAGTTCGTGTCCGTTTTTGAAATTAGCTTGCAGATAATTTGCTCTACAAGCCTATATAAGATGACCTTAACAACAATGAAGCCAGTTGTTTCGATCTGCGCAGCAGTTGATGTTGGCATTCTAATAAAGGTACTCTTCTCTTAACTACCGGATTCTGTTCTAACGAACTGGCCGCTAAACGAGCAGGTCGATAAGTGAGAAGTGGTACCCCATCGCTATTTCAGGCATGATATGCGGGTAATGGGTTTGTGTCAGCCAGCTTCAGGTAGGTGTAATGGCAATTTTACACCATTTGGAATATTTCTTCTCAAAATGTTATACAGTAGAAGAGTGTAAAGAACAGGAAACGTAATAAACAAATCCGAAAATCAGCTCTATATTTTGTACAGTGTGTCGGCTTGTATTCTACAAGTACAAGTATTTTTATTTTTCAATTTATTTATTCAATTTTATTTATTTTGATTGTTCTGGGGCAGAGGGTGTGTTACAAAAAGAAAACGATCAGCCAAATTTAAATAAACCGGGCGTAGCGTTTTTCTTTGTTTTGTTTTTGTTTTTATTTTTAATTTACAAAAGCGCGTGGATTTTGGTGATACCTATATAATAATATTAGCGCTTTTATTTATTTTATTTTTTATTTTATGAGATTCCTTGTACCAACGACCAGATTTTATAACTAGTCGTAAGTACGAGGAATTGTTAACGTCGTTAAGTGAGAAGTGGCTGTACGCCATTCAGAATTCTTTATTATCAAATACATTTTTATTTTGATCATTCATTCAAATCCAATTCCAATAAAAGCAGCTCAATCCGGACATCATGAAAGCAAATGGCTTAACGATTACAAAATGGAGAATGAATTTTGAGACACTCGCGTAGTTATTCACTGACTCGACAGCTTCAACACCGATGCGATGGGCCCCATATATCTTCAACAAAAGAACAGAAGTTGAAATGATGCCACAGCCAGAACGTACTACATGAACTCTGTTATCAATACATTGGTTTCTTTATTCATGGATTCACCTGGCATTATCTGAGTGGGTAAGTAAATAATAACGAACTCTTCACTCCGACATTCACTGTAAAATATATAGGGTCATTCCTTGTCATAGTAGAAGGCTTGCATGTCCCAGTGATCCCAAGAGCGAAGCCGCCTGGAGTTCTAACTCCTGTAGAGTCACCCATGGAGTTATGGTCGAGGAGGAGAAAACAGACTGAACGCGGCCAACCCTCGAAGACCTCCAACAGCGGAATAGACAAACATCTACATGATCTCAACTGTCAAACCGGCGGAAGAGGGCAGCACCAGTCGGGCTGGCGTAACCGAGATCGACCTTGATATACAAAGCATCCGGCAGTTTGCCAGATATCGTCTATCTCAATCTCCTTTCAGTCGCGATGGAGGCGCTTCTGACCAAGTGTGTGGGCTTCTCCGTCGCGCAGAATTTTCCACCAAAATCAAATTCACGCGAATAGCCTCGCCAAACTCTCATTGATTTACAGCCATTTCCGTCACCGCCACCAGAAGTGGGGGAAATAGGATGACGATCCCGATGTTTAGATGAGAACGGGTGTCGAAGACGATTTTCTGATTTCTTGCTTCTATTGTCATCACAAACACCAGACTAACGGACCAGGTCTTCCATTCAGCCAACGAAATCTGCGATTACACTCTGTCACTGTCTCTATATTTAGACGGACAGCTTCTGACTGGCCCCTGATTCGCGATTTTCTACATCTCCGGTCGGTAACCTGTCATCCTCTAAACGCCAACTTTTCAGGGCCTTTCTATCCGCTCTATTATTGTTTTCCACTTCTAGAATGGGGACTGACTATACAGGCCCTAAAACGGAATTCCCTCTACATTCTGGCTGACTAAAACTTGATTTTTATTCACTTTATTTCCCTTTTCCTTTTTTTGCGACAGTGAGTGTTTGCTTTGAAGTTCTCACATCGAGATTTTGCTGTTGGTTGTTACTGCTGGCACTTAAGGCCCAAATAAAATAATTTGGAGTACACTTGACTTCTCCACAGTTCGAGTAAATTGTGCTGTAGGAAGGTTTTAAGGCAGCCCATCATTGCTGTCGGAAAACTACTGAAAATTCCAGCCGCATCACTAGGTGTGATTTTATGCTCACAAGCAACCTTCGAAAACAAACCTTCGAGATATTTAACAAGTTAATAATAAGATATTGATTTTTTTTCCTATTTTTGTGCTCCATTAAACTAATCTAAATAATTAACTAAACACAACTTCAGCTAACGCTTGTGTTAAGGATGTTGGTAACACAATAAAAATAACTTTTGAAATAAGCGCTTTATTCACATTACAATGGGTAATGACTGACTATCATGAAATGTTAATTTATTCCGAATAGTATCTTGACCTAATCGTTGATTTAAAAGCAACAATTTGATCAATATTCCAAGCTTCATCAGATGACTAATGTAACTGCTGAGTGTAAAAGACATTTTACATAGAAACCTTTTTATTCACTGGACACTACAGATGGATTTTTCATTTCTTACTCGAATTTGGCATTCGAAACACTTTGTCGATAATAGGTTCTTTAATGTCGGTTCTATTTGTTTGCTGGGTTTCCCTCGTTAAATTGATTAGTTAGGCATTTCACTGCCTCGTCTTTTGATTGGCTCAAAAATTCCAATATATAACAATAAATTTCTTCCTATCTATCTGCCTATTAATATCAGTCTGTTTCTATCTCTATATTTATCTATATATCTGTCTACTTATCAATAACAGTCCGCACATATCTATTTCAGTCTGTTCAGATTTATATCAGCCAGTTCATCTCTCTCTCTCTCTCTCTCTCTCTCTCTCTCTCTCTCTCTCTCTCTCTCTCTCTCATATTTGTTTTTCTTGCTGAATACTGAACATTTTAAATGGAAAAATAAAAATTCCATTGAAAAGACTACTCCACAAAATCTTATTTTGTAAACAGCTGCGAATTTCAAGTTTTATCCTAATTTTCACGATTTCCGACGTTTGCCTGTTTGCTTTTGTTATTGTTGCATTTTTGTTGTTTTTTGTTTGTTTGTTTTTTTTTTTTCGTTGTTGTTTTTTATTTTTATAGCTAAACCTTGCTATCAATTCAAAAGTAAGAGAAATGAAATCGGTTTCTGAAATGCCGTCACCAGATTCCCAATCACACAAAAATAAAAACATTAAACAAATATTTCAGGATAAATTTTCGTTTCTGATTGAGCAAATATTTCATTTTCAAAGATTTCCTCTCAATTTCTTTTTAAATTAGAAAAAATATCTCTACCGAAAATGCATCATCCTCGATTTCTCTATAATTAGAAAGATCTTACATTGAGCTATCTATCTATCTATCTATCTATCTATCTATCTATCTATCTATCTATCTATCTATCTATCGCAAAGCTACACACACACATGCACACACGCAAGCATTGCAAGTACATCACCATTATGGTTTTAAGAACATAAATTTAGGAAGAATTCCTACTATCACTTCAGCGTCTGCGGGAGGCCTGCGGAGTAACCTTCACGCTTGCACTAATCACGTCTTAGTGGCCTAAGCTGGAGAAAAATAGCGAACCCTAATGTATTGATGTGAACTTTGAACGGAGGTAGTTTGAATAGATGGGTGGAAAATCCTGACAATGTGTCAATTGTTTTTGTTTAAACATTAATAGAAGACTGAAAAACACGCGAAATCGAGGAGTCCCGTTGCGAGAGCAAAAAAGTTCGGATGCTGTCCACTTTCAGATTATTAGGAGTACCGGAGTTACAGCAGGGAAACAAAGTACCGTATGGATAGGATTGATAGCTGTCCGATCTGTTGTTGACATACATCTTTTCTATCTCCTTCTCACACGAGCTTTCTACAAGAACCGATGCTTATTCTGTTTGCTCGAAAATAAATCGTGTAAAATGTAGTTCAGTAGTTGATTCAGTCTGTGACACAGCATTGGGGCTATTCCTAGGAATCTGCCACTAGAATACAGTTGCGACAAGCAACGTAAGACCGTCCTTTAAAACAAAGTATTACGTGCTGTGGCTGACCAAGATGACATATATCTGAAAATAAGTTGAAAGTTGACCGATTGCGTACACAAACGTTTACGAGACGATAATACTAGAAAGAACAAAATAAAGTGGGTGGGGGCAACTTGGTAGTGTATTATCGTGAAATTCCGTTAGGAAACAAGCGTCCACAAAGCCGATATAAAGATTAACATTCAATATAAACAAGACAGCGAAGGAAACAGACGACAACGCTCAAAATTCATAGAAATCAAAAACATTAACTTTATTTACTGTGAAAACCACAAACAAAAAGAATAATGAATGAAAAAAGCACTAATAACATTGTTTTGTTTTTTTTTAGTGCTATGGGAATTTTCACAGCCATTTAACATTAAATATTTAAGAAAAGTGATTTTGTACTTACAAGCAGAGGAAACGAAAAGAAAGTAGGTACCTCCACTTTTTCACTGAAAAAAAAAACAGCATAGCATGATGAAAAAAGGCCCAAAACTTAATAAAAACAAAATTTTATTGTCAGAATGTTTATTATTAAGAGGAAACACCAAAGTACTTTTTTATGATTTTATTAAATGTTTTAATCCTTTCTAGTACGTTTGAAATTTTGGTTAAAAATCCTGTTTTTGTTTTTTTTTTACATCAGCGGTCGACGAAATATTTATAATTAGTGTTTTTGAGCCTTTTCTTTCAGGTGAAAAACATTGATTTGGAAATTCTTACAAAAATCGAATAATTGTCGGATTTTAATAAAACCTTCAGAACTTATTCAAAAATGAATTAAATTATTTTTGATTCTTGTCTTTTAGAAAATCTTAGTCAATTTTTTATATATATATATGCTTCCCCCATTTATTTTATTTCATGAAATTTCGAGAAATTAAATTGCATTCTTAAAATTTGTTTTATTAGTTAAAAGCAGGGCACCTTGGATAATGTAAATCACATTTTTTTTTCAAACTACTACTCATTCCCCAAAAAATCTGCTCCGAATCTTAAAATTAAAAATGCAATAAAACTATGACATTACTTAATAAGAAAAGCTTTTAATTGATTTTATAAATAAGATTTGTTAAAGACACTTTTGTCATAAGAGTTTTTTTTCTGTGAATAATGAATTTTACAAGAATTGTTTTTTTTTTTTTTTCATTTTAATTATAATATTTATAATACTATAAATCTAATAAAATTCTTCATTACTTCAATCCGGTTAGGTAATATTTTTATTAAGGGAAAACTATATTTACGTATCAAAATTGAAAAGCTCAATAAAAGTCGTTTTCCCCAATATTTTTTTAAATGTATTTTTTTATGTATATAAAATATTACGTAACTTTCCCCTGTTTGAAATTATGGTCGACCATACATGACATAATCGGAAAACAAGAGCGATGACTATCGTAAATTTGAATTCATCAACTTAGATTACCGAGAATAATTTCCAACATTTCTAACGTTTGTTTTAAAAATCCATTTCTCTGTTATTTTAAACTTAAAGGGAATATTTTTTTCAAATCACATCATACTTTAAGTCAGCTAATATTCCTCAAATAAAGTTTCAGGAAAGTACATTTTATTTTTGGAAGATTTTAAAACCGAGAATTGAGTTTTATTCAAAAGGTTTTTAAAATGGCTGATTTTGTTAAAGCGTCCAAAAAGTTGAAATTCCAATCAATATAATTTCTATTTGAAATGCATCAGAGTATTTTTCTTACTGGAAATAGTAAATTTAATCATTTAGCTTTCAATTAAAGCTAAAATGAAAGCTTCAAGAATGCTTTTTCATTTTTAAAAATTCTTCTTAAACCTTAGGTGTTGAAACTGAGTGGCGGTACCTATTTTTAAGCATCAGTAAGACGTGGTGGATAGGCCCAAACGAGTTACGAGAAGACAAAGTAAACAATTAAGTTACGCTTTCTTTTTTTTCCCCACCAAATCAACATTTTTTAAAACATATGGTAATTAAAACTTCTGCTACCATTTTGACACGTGTATACATTATTTTTTTTTAATTTTAAAATAAATAGAATAAAATTAAAAGAAAGTAAATGTAAATGTGACAAAATGTTTTGTTTTTTTTTATTATTTTGATTTTAATTTCCAAGAAATATTGGCAGTAAATCTCAGGGTTATACTTTTCTGCTGAATTTTCCCTCTTTTAGACAAATTACCAATGCACCTGCAAAGTTGTGCCCTCCCACCACACCTAAAAGAGCATTTCGGTATATCTTTCAATAGGATGAATCTATGGCCTTGTTTTCCTTGTACAGGTTGTTTTTTATGTAAGAAAAAGTTGTGCCAGCCACCCCGTGCCATCCTACTAATTCCAATCTCACTATATAACAAGTGACTTTTTCTAATTTATGGATATACTTGAGAGGCAGATTATGTGTTAGGTAAATAATTAAAGCAGTAAGAGTAACCGTAACCCTGAAACAGTAAAGCAAATGTAACCTGCAAATCCGAAGATGCATAACAATAGCGAAAGATGTTTTCCAAAAAGAAAAGTTCGTTAGAAACAAAAAAAAAACTGCTATGTAATAACAATCCTCCTATATATCAGTAAATACTGGATAATTTTTCTACATGGAAAAGGAACAGAGATGTCTTTCTATAGGAAGATGATGAGCATACCATATATGGAACATGTGAACAATAAGGAAATTTTAAGAAAAATGTGAACAAAAAACACTTATACTTCAGATCAAAACGAGGCCGTTGAAATAATGAGGAAGGAGGGCTTGGAGAATTTGATACTCACAGTACATAGGGAATTTTTCGACTTCATACGAGCTTAAATGCTGCATTATCGGGCGGCATTTAAGCTACCTCCTGCGGAGGGGCACTTGATTTAGACCTTCATCACAATAGACAGGGGGCAGTAGATGCAATAGGCAACAATAAACTACAGAAGAACTCAAAATTGATCGCTACATTTAAGTATTACATTAATATTTAAGCTTACCAAAGTTCAACGATAATTCTTCGGCCACCGCTTAATTTAAAGACAATTTCATGAACGTAGGTCCTTACTTTCCGTACAAACAATTATGGGTGACTTTCGCTGGATTTTACAATTAATTTTGATTATTCCCAAATTTATTTCCAAGTTATAAAAATTGTTATCGTACAAAAACATTCGTCGCCAAAAAATCACGTAAAAAATCGCCGAAAACAATCGCAGTAATGAAGACTTGGGAATCGAAAATTTCAGGATTGGGAGTACGGATCTGCCCCGAATCGTTTTTAATTTACTCAAGAAGTCGGCCTGATTTCAAAATGGTATATGTTGGGCTACGGCCTTTAGAAGCAAAGTTGAAAAAGTGTGACACACTGACATTCACATCTATCATCACTTTGAATATTACTTTTAATGGATACTCGTTTTTGAATGGACGCTCCGTTTACTTATTTAAAAGTATATTTATTTATTTTCGTCTATCGGTCATGACTGTTCGAAAAATCTTATTAAAGAAAAATATGCGATCTCCAACATGATTCGAACCTGCGTCTCCTTAGACAGTGAGAGAGAGTTGTCTTTAGATCCGACTCGTTCTAACCACAAAGCCGATCAGGCAAAACCGAAACTTCTCTAGTCATAGACCTCACGAAATTGTTCATATCTGCTATCGGTTTCGTAGCAAACGTAAATAAAACAATTTCCTGAAGAAGATTTTTACTGATCCGACAGATTTTTATTAAAATTATGTAGGATTAATAAAAATTAATTAATTACTCTCACACACACACACACACACACACGCACGCACACACACACACATATATATATATATACACACACAGAGGTGGGGGACTATCTGAGGGAAAAGACATAGCTTCATAATTCTCAGAACGAAATATATAGGACCAACTCTATGGAGCTGATCCTAGATTAAACCCTCGAGAGTGAGCCAAACATTTATTGGAAGTCTACTGTAAATGGATAGCAAACCATCTCTCGAGCTTATTTGGGCTTTAAATTGTGTTTTCATCAAGTGTGCCATTATCGGTGACTTTTTTCAGATTAAGCAAATCATTTATTGAAATGCGTTTCAAATATAATTCATCGAAAATATTTCCCCTTATGTAATATTATCATTGTACAGACTAATAAAAATACGAAAATAAATCACTCATGCATATAATTATTGTTTATTCAACTGTGTAGCTCGTCAATTATTATTGGCGCGTGGGTGTATACGTTTGGGGGAGGTTTCTTAAACATCTTCCTGTCCTGCGGTTGTCTCACGTGTCCACATCTTAAGCGCAGCGACCACCTTTTTACATGTCAGGAGCATCCAATGGCATCCTACAAGTCACGAATCAGCACCTGGTGGCTCTGAGGCTACCTTCCAGGTCAATGCTCTGGTTCATCTGGCCTCTCTGATGATCTGATGTGATACTGAGTGCAAAGTTTATTTTGGCGTCAAATGTGTGAGCTCACTGCATGTTGGGATAATCATTGATCAACTTTTCTTAGAACAAGCGTTATTTATTTTTTTTAAATAATTTCACCGGAATAAGGCGATAATGACACTAAGACACCAGGGGTTACTGAGGGAGAAAGAGGAGAGGAGAAAAGAGATTAAAAGAACAAGATTCGGGAAGACAGATGGAGGTGAATGACGTTGCATTTAAGTTTTTGAAAATCGTATCGCGGCAGAGAAGCAAATAACTAAAAGAGAATTCCACAGATGAGAAAAGAAATTAATAGAATATTAACTTCCGGTTCCATCTACCTATTTCAACAGTAAAATGATGACATCTAATTGCCAAATCTCGTAGTACGATTGAATATATGCGATCGAGGTAGCAGAGAGGAGATTTCATTAGAACAATTGCCATTAAAATATTTATAGAAAAGACGTTGCGACAGTGGGAAAATGTCTGAAGTCGAAATGTCAGGCCAGGACATTACAGACTCTTCTTTGGATTTTGTTATGTAAACACTCGTCCCAAAGTCTTTGTTTTTATATATTTTCTGTCGATCTTTACAGATATTTTTGTCATTTTATGTTTATCTATATTTGTCTATATAATGTGTTCATTGCTCTCGCATCAGTGCGTAATTGTCTATCCAAACATGAGATCAAAATGTAGTTTCCTCTGATTGTGTCTCGCCTAAACGTTCTTGATGATCAAGATTATTGTCCATTTACATCCGATGCTTTTGTTAGTGATTCAGTTCAAATGAAATTTAACAAGTATTTGTATTTGTCAATTCCAATCGACCCATTCCGTCGTACATTCGTACTTATTTCAAGCTCTTCATTTATTTCACATGAGGCCTCGTTGTTCGCTATTACTCTAAATCTAGCGTATTGTTTTTACGAATGTAAACAAATGCCAATCAGCCATAGAACTCGATTCATTTTACTGAAGATGTGTGCGTGTGTGCGTGTGTGTGTATGTGTGTGTGTGTGTTGGGGGGTGTAAATTAGTATTTAAATTAATTTGGATTGGGATTGATTTATGTGCTATACGTTTTGAATAACACGGGTATATGGATTTAACCGTTTTCTTTCATTTTTTTTTCTTTTTTGTATTTTTGTGGCTATATATCTTTGGTTCGTATAGTAGTAATTCTTTGAGGAAAGGAGATATTGGGAAGAATCAGATTTAAATTTTGATGAGATTCGTTAGCGGCACTTTTGAGAATTTTCCTTCTAAGTAAGTTGCTTATCAAATTATAAATATGCGACCTGGATTCATCCCAATATCTTCTTTCCTGAAAGAATTTCTACTATCCTGACCCAAGATACATATCCATTCTCCAGCAGGATTCAAGCCTGCGTCTCCTTGGGCAGAAGAGACTGTCGTTAGGTCCGTCAAGCTCTAGCCGACTGAACTGATCAGGTAAGGTCGAAATAGCGCCATTAAGCGAAACTTAATAGACCTCTCGAAATGTTTCATATATGCTCAGTTTCGCATCCAAACGTAAACAAAACAATTTTCTAAAGTATATTCAATCCAATTAGGGGAGATTGTTATTAAATGAAAATTATATTTATCAATCAAAAATTAAAAAGCTCATTAAAAGTTGTTTACCCAAAATTTAAAAAAAAATATTAACTTTTTTTTATGTATATAAAATATTATGTAACTTGTCCCTGTTTGAAAGTATGGTCGACCATACACGACATAATCAGAAAATATGAGCGATGACTATGGTAAATTTAAATTCAACATTCCTAAAATTAGATTACAGAGAATATTTTCCAACATTTTTAAAATTACTGAGTACGTAAAAATTATATATAAAAGTCGCTCACCCGTCATTTTATTAAATTATGTTTTAACGGATGAAGTCTACGTAGAACAGATTTTATCATCGCTTGTTGTTAATCGCGTACACACCGCTAACGTTTGTTTTAAACTTAAAGTAAATAATATTTTTTCAAATCAGTTTAGTTATACTTTAAATCAGCTAATATTCCTCAAATAAAGATTTAGAATAGTATATTTTATTTTTGGAAGCCGTGAATTAAGTTTTGTTTACAAATGTCTCAAAATGTGTAAAAAATGGCCGATTTTGTGAAAGCGACCAAAAAGTTGAGATTCTAATCAATATACTTTCTATTTGAAATACACTAGAGCATTTTACTTACTGGAAATAGTAAATTTAATCAGTTAGCGTTTACTTAAACCTAAAATGAACGCTTCAAGGATGTTTTTTCATTTTTAAAAAAATATTTTACACCTTAGTTATCGAAAATTCAGTGGAAATGCCTATACACACACACACACACACACACACACACACACACACACATATATATATATATATAGAGAGAGAGAGAGAGTGAGAGAGAGAGAGAGAGACTGACGAAGTGTGTGAGTGTGTGTGTGTATTTGTGCGTGTGATTCAGTATATCTTGATTGTCATTTTCCTAATTCTGCCTGCAGTTATTATGCCACGCATCTGTCTGAAGATTCAATCATATTGGTCATCATATTTCTGTTATTTAAATCCAATATTGCACTGCACGCCCCAACACATCCAGTAATATAATGTAAACATTGCTTCGAAGCAGCAATAACAAATGTAATCGACCAACCGATTCTGATAACAAAACGATAGTCACTAGATAGATAGATAGATAGATAGGGAGGAAGGAGGCCTGTCTGCATGGAAAATCATGATTTGGAATTCTAGCTTCCAGTAGTTTCGAACTCCTACTACATGCTTCTCAATCAGCAAAGAGAGAGGAATAAATGGATAATGGATGAAGTTACATACACATGCATAGAGTTGTTGATTTGTAGCTCAAGAGGACAAGAAAGGAAAACAATTCAATTTCTAAACTACAATTGTTAAATTTTATGCTTTAATTCAGTTTGAAAACCACTAATTTAGGGACTCGAGCATTTTCAAAAATACCTTTTTCTCGTTTACCTGTAAAGATTTACAAATTTACTATAAATAGTAAGTTTGTAAATCTGTATTATCTTATTTATTTTTCATCAATAGGAGTAGATAGGTTCACCTATCGTCCGCTTCACACTCCTTGCTAGTCCTTTGAACTTGGTGCAGCACAACCTAACACCGCCGATTCAACACCGCCAACTCAACACCGCTGACTGAGCGCCGGGACAAGTCGGGAGCGAGACAACTCAGTGCCAAAATCTAACTTTTTTCATAAACGAATAAAAGCAATTTATTAAGGATTAAAACCATAATTAGTGTATATTTTTACTTTATTAAAAAATAAATTTATTTACGATTTACTTTATTAAAAATAATTTAAAAAATAATTTGCTCTTATTCGGTTATAAAAAAAAAAGGAATGTTTTATTGGTGCTGAGTTGTCTCGGTGCTGAGTTGCCCCGGCTCTCAGTCGGCGGTGTTCATTTCCTTCCCGTTTTGAACAAAAGTAGAGGTTTATCCCTTGTTTCCTGTTTAGGATTGGGTTTCCGGTTCCTTCCAGAGTCTTTTCATTCTCTTTCACTCCCGTCTTAGTGGCATTATCGCCTTGTTTGAAGTGAATTGATTGAAAAGTTTGAAAAGAATTCCTCAAACAATGGTTAACTACTAGCTTATGTATATTCGCTTTGTTTAAAATATATATTAATATTTTTTTAAGATAGAAAGAAACTGCTTCGTTTAAATGGCAGATATAATTTTAATTAGTATTACTAGATATACCAGACGGTAAATGAAACACGTATTTAAAACGAGGCTGTTATGAAGTAATTGTAGCAACAAAATGTTATATATTGATAGGATATGATAAATATGTCCCCCTAGCTGAGATGAGCTTTAAAGAGAAAAATAGATCGGCTTAACTACTGACACATAAACAATGTGAAAGAAAGAAAGAAAAAAAAAAGAAAGAAAGAAAAGAGATGAAGGCAGAGGCGGAAGTCGAGTGACACAATGGAATGGCCAATGTCAAATCTGACAACATTACTAGTTGGGGAGGAGGAGGAATGAAAGACAACTTCAATAGGATGTTGTCCTATTTTGGTGACTAAAACAGAAACAATTTGAAAAAGAGAAAAACAGAGAGAAGAAGAAGAAAAAAATATTTACTGCATGAGATGGGAGAATTAGTGCATCTGGAGACCCGGATAAAGGTGAAGGTATGTAGGACTGCACAGATGCATGCTACTATACACCAGTCAATAGATCAGGTAATACATACTCTATCTCTCTGTCTTTCTTACAATCGATCTGTCTTTTTCTTTCTCATTCTCACTCTCTCTCTCTCTCTCTCTCTCTCTCTCTCTCTCTCTCTCTCTCTCTCTCTCTCTCTCTCTCTCTCACTAGAGCACTCAATTTATCGATATATCTAAATCTATAATTTATGCATAGTACGAGATTAGTATAATTTTTGCAAACCCATTTGATGCAATGTGTGACACGAGGTTTTGGCAAAAAGATATATGCACTTTTACACGGACATCAGGGAATGTTCTGACTATCCTTTTTTTTTTTTTTTTTTTTTCTAATGATATTGGGATTGTGCTGACTGGGAGCTTATTAGCAAAATATGGAAAAACAAAATTAATGCATATATATATATATATATATATATATATATATATATATTCTCATACATACAGTGGAATATGAACGCTTAAAATAACAGCAATGTCTATAAAAATAAGGTAAGAATATATTTAGATAGATAGATAGATAGATAGATAGATAGATAGATAGATAGATAGATAGATAGATAGAAAGAAACAGACTGAGATATATAGAGAGATTTGTTTTCTACGGCTTATTAATCCTTTGTGAGTTTAAAGTTAGAAAACATTTTATATTTCAACGCTATATGACCGTATGAAAGAAAGAAAGAATGACAGAAAGAATGAAAGAAACTATGATAGATAGATAGATAGATAGATAGATAGATAGATAGATAGATAGATAGATAGATAGATAGATAATTTTACATATCAACAAACAGTATTTAGAATAATATGACAAACTGACAAATAGATAGATAGATTGATTGATTGTAAGTCATAACTAATAAGACAGAAAACTAAATCATGACATATGATGGCAAAAAATGCCATTTTTATCATGACACCTTCGAGAGAATGAGACCGAAGTAGCGACTGCAAATTGGATGAGACTAAAAACTGCTTAACAAATTTGTTTCGCTTTTTTGTGCCTAATCGGCAACACATAATGTGTCTTTCTTTCTCTTTCACCAAGTGCATAGCAATCAATAGCGATTTATCACGCAACATCGGCACACAATAAGAACAGGGCCGATTCAAAGGTTAGTCAAGCCGACAAGCGTCTGAGACGTCGAAAGGTTCAATCTAAACATCCCTTCAAGAAAAACAGATTCGCCATTTTAAACGGCTTAACTTAAAGGGGTGAAACCCTTACTAATCGTGAAGATGAATATATTAGGAAATATGACCAAAACGCTTAGCTAACCTTATTTTCTAATAACATCGATGCTTTTAGAGATTTTACAATCTGAGACAAGACTATATTCTTGCAACAGCCAATTGCACCCAAATAAACCTACATACATACGTGTATATATGTATATATATATATATATATATATATATATATATATATATATATATATATATATATATATATATAAGTAACAATTTAATCCAACATTAATTCTTATTACGATAATGGTTATTATTTACTTTAATAAGCATGTTTCAGTAGATATCTTTGTTTGAAATAAATAAATTTAGCAGATATAGACTTTAAAAGTTCAATCTATAGTTGTGCATGTCTTATGTCGGCTAATTTAGCCAGATGTTGTTGTAATTCCTTCTTGTCGCTTAATGGTAAAACATTACTTCACAGTTTACGCTAATTCAGAATGAAATGTTTGATGCATTTTCAATATTGATCACTCGGATGAGCGATAATAATTCCCCTAAAATGCAGTAATGTTTACTCAGTTATATATACACATTAAATATAGAATTAATAATAATAATAATAATAATAATAATAATAAAAAAATATATATATATACATATATATATACATAGATATATTATTAATTCTATATACTAATGTTATATATGAAAATTGATTAAAGGCGTGATTTTAAATATTGATACAGTTTTATCATCAGTTATTTTTCTCCTATAAAACTGACACAAAACATTTTTCCCTCTCATTTGATGTACTGATTGTGTAAGCTAACCTTTACAACATGTGAAAATGTGTGTGATATTGTTAATATATAATCTAATTTTACGAACGTTGAATTTAAATTTACGATATAGTCACCGCTCTTATTTTCTGATTATGTCGTGTAAGTTCACCATACTTTCAAAGAGGGGAACGTTACGTATACATAAAAAAAATTAAGACTCTTTTTTAAAATATTGGGTTAAAACGACTTTTAATGAACTTGTCAGTTTTCGATTCCTAAATGCAGTTTTCACTTAGTATCATCTAACCTCCTTGAAATAATGTAGATTTTTCTTGATCTACACACTATCCTTCCCTTCATCCTTTCTTCTATCACTCCTATCTGCTCGTGCTACAAATCTTCTGCAACCCCCCTGCATCCTAGTGGCTTCATGCCTTGTTCGGGGCGCTAAGCTTAAAAAAATAAAAAAAAAATTTTAATTATTTAATTAAAATTTCAAAAAATTGGAAACAATTCTTGTAAAAATTAATTATTCATTGAAAGAACTTTCTTCATAAGACAATAGTGCACGTCATAAATCTTATTTATAAAAGCAATTTCAAGGTTTTCTAATTAAATAATGTCATAGTTTTATTACATTTTTTATTTTACGATTCTGATCAGATTTTCGGTAACTGGGTTAACTGTTTTACGAAACAAAACTGAATTTAAATTCTCCAAGGAGTCCTGCTTATAACTAATAAAACAAATTTGAATTTTCTTTTTTTTTTTAGAAAATCTTGGTAATTTTTTTTTTTACATATGTTACTACCCACTTACTTAATTTCAGGAAATTTCAAGAAATTAAGTTTTTAGTGGGGGTAGTTAAAAACAGGACTCCTTGAAGAAAGTAAAATATCAATTTTTTTTTTTTTTTTTTCGTAAAATAGTTAACCGTTTCATCGAAAATCTGCCCTGAATCGTAAATAAAAATGCAATAAAACTGTGACATTCATTATATAATTAGAAAAGCGTTTAACTTCTTTTTTAAAGAAGTTATATTAAGGACACTATTGTGTGAAGAAATAAAAAAATTTCTATGAATAATGAATTTTTACAAGATTTTTTTCTTTTTTTTTAATTTTAATATAATAGTTCAAAAATCGTATAAAATTCTTCATTGCTTTCAAGACGGCAGTTTGGTAATATCGTTAAGTGAAAAGTACATTTAAGAATCAAAATTTGAAAAGCTCATAACAGTACCAAAACATCTTTTTAAATTTTAAAAATAATTTTTAGCGAAAAACAAAAAAAAAGTTCCTAATTTCTACCTATGGGAATCTATATATTACATAATCCTTTAAAAACGTCACGTGATTTAAGTATCGTCTGACGCACTGCAATTATTTCCCTTTTAATATTCAGTTCTGTTTCACCATTATTAACGTCTTTGCAAATTATCCCTTCAAAATATAAAAAAAAGTCTTTTCTTAATTGATATTTCACTAAATATTTTTATTTTATGTATTTATTTTAATTTGGGTTATACTTCAATTAATTAATTTTTTGTTTAATGTAGTAAAACCTCGAAACAAAATTCAAATTTCATAAAATTTCTTGAAACCTAACTAAAAGTCACTAAAATATTAAATAATTGCTGAAAATATGTTAATTTGTAAAAATTACTAGGTAGTTAAAAACTAAAAGAAACTACGTTCACTTAGATTTCGTAAATTTAAGACATTTCTGGTCATCCATAAGAGCTGTCATCGCCTTGAGAGCTTCTCGATAAGTCAATAAAGATCAAAGAGGGGACACATCATTAAGAAACATTGGTTTTTTTATGCTATAAGTAATGTTTATTTCAAATCAGATTAATTTAACTTTAATTTTTTTAATTTCATACAAATAACGTGTCACAAACAAGCAATTATTTGATATTCCAATCTATATAATTTCTATCTGAAATACACCAGAATATTTTACTTACTGGAAATAATAAATTTAATCATTTATCTTTCAAATAAAGCTAAAATGAAATCTTCAAGAATGTTTTTACATTTTTAAAAAATAATTTTAAACCTTAGGTATCGAAAATTCAGTGGAGGTGCCTACTTTAGTCTGACGACAAATCCCTTACAATCAGCGTAAACAACAGACGATAGAATTTAACTCTCGTTAAGACATTAAAACTTTTTAAAGATTAACTTATAACTTATATGTTTTGTTTATTTTAAATATATTTTTATTTTATTTCACATCATTTTATGATGACGTAAGTAACGTTGTTGAATGACGTAACGTTGGACATCAGAGACGATGTAATGACGTTCGTTAACCTGAAACAGGTTGAAACTACCTAAAATTTAATTCAAGCCTTGTTTTGATGTTTTAAATTAATCTTTTAAAATTTGAAAAAAATTGTTCAAAGCAACTTCGAGTTATTGAAATATTTATACCAAGATTTTTAAAAAAAAGAAAAAATTCAAAAATAACTTTATTCATTTTTGAATATATCCAGAAAATTTCATTAAAATCCGACAATTATTTCATTTTTGCAAGAATTTCTAAAACAATTTTTTTAACGCCAAAAAGACTCTTAAAATTTCCAATACTAATCTTTGGCCCACCTAAGATTTTTAACCACAATTTCGAAGGCGTGAGAAAGGATTAAAAACTTTAATGAAATAGCAGAAAAATAATTTGTGCTTTCCTCTTAAAAATAACAAACATTTTGACGGTAAAACTTTGTGGACTTTTTTATCATGGTATTCTCTTTTTAAGAGCATTTTTGGAGATATCGACTTTATCAGGCATTTAAACGAACCTAAGAGACAGCAGCATCTGGCCGGATATTTGGACCGACGTTGAGACAAACTTTTCTGTAAATATTTCAATGTAGCAAAACTGCGGAAATGGGTAAATTTTGATAATTTAATTAAAGACCAGTGTTTATTTTTAATTAGCTATTGATAAATAATAAATAATTGTGTATTTATATCCACTATGTACTCCAAAAATCAGTTACTATATACCTACCAACATTCTATTTTAATCAATTCACCCCATGCTAGGGGCTACTTGGAGTGAAAGAAAATACGAAAACTTTAGAAACCTCTACATCTGTTCAAAAGACCGGGTAGGAATGTGAACCAGACGATATACAAACCTATCTATACATTCTTATATTATATATATATATGTGTGTGTGTGTGTGTGTGTACGTGCGCGCCAGTATGTGTTTATTTTTGCAATGGAGAATTTCTCCGTTCCTGTTAATAATTCCGAATGTCGCTGTCGTTTTTGGAAAGACTGAAAAAAGCCAAAAAAAAAAACCCAAAAAAGCAATGATTTCTTCTAAATCTGAAACAGAAACAATTCTTTCAATATACACATGATATCTTGTGTAGGATTGAAAATTTAATAAAAATATCATATAATCATTTAATTAATATACATTCTAAAGAATGTATAGCAGCACAGAGGAGAAAAAATGAAAACATCAATTACCGTTATATGTTAATTCCGACTCCATTTGAATTTAAATATAAAAAATATAAGTTTTTGACGATTTTTCTCATTCTTCCCAAATGGCCGCCTCAGGTTAGACATTCTCTAGATTAACAAATGAAATATTTCTGACGGTAGGGAAAATATTTTGTAATTACCAAATTTACAATTTTTACTGAACGTTTTTCTTTGTACAAGTTTCGTTACTCAATCTCTATGGTATAAGTTGAAAGGAATTGACAATTGTCAAGCGTTACAGGCATATTCGTCTTTTATGTTCTGTTTTTCTTCAAGAAATGGGCGATCATGGCTCTCCGCACTTTTCTATCCCTTATAGTTCTAAACAACTTTTGATTCTTTATTGTTCCACTTTGTTCCTGCCTTGTCATCCAATCACACAAACTCGTTAGGTAGGTAGCTTGCTGTTACTCTTTCTCCTTCTTTCATTCAATATGCCCTGCGTGTGCTAAATTCTCCAAACCTTCTTTCCTTTTTATGTATTACAGAATTTTCAACTGTCTCTGATTTTCAGTAAAAGGGATCTTTTAATCTTTTTAAAACTTCTTCATTGCTTCAATTTAATTCAATCCGTAGTATTTTCAATGTAGTTCCGTAGAACCACGTCTCTGATTCATGAAGTCTCTTCTTCATCTATAAGGAAATTGTCCAACTTCCACTGCCATAGAGATAGATATAACATAGAGATATGACCTAGAGATATAACATAAAGATATGACCTAGATATATAACATAAAGATATGACATAGAGATATAGCATAAAGATATGACACAGAGATAGATATGACATAACGATGGAGAATAGTGTTTCCTTTTAATCAAACAACAATAACAAAAAAAATATTTCAAATGTATTTGTACTTTTCAATGCTTCTGCATTACTGAAATAGATGAATTACTTAATGTTTCATTTATTTGCAATAAGGTTCCATACAATTTATATATTATGTCGGAGATATAAATATAAATTGTGTATTTGGGGAAATATTTGAATATCAATGTAAATGATAAATCTCATAAGGTTTGAAATGGATCGCAAATAGAAATTAAAAGACTTCAAGTAAAATAGAAAGGAAAACACATAAACAATCGGTTATACATCTAATCAATTAAAGAAAGAAAGAAAGAAAGAAAGAAAGAAAGAAAGAAAGAAAGAAAGAAAGAAAGAAAATAGAGGAAAGAAAATTAAGACGATTGAACAAATGTAATAATTTAGGAAGAAAATAAGTTACGGAAAAGGAAGGAAGGAGTATATGAATATAAGTAAGAAAGGAAGGAAAATGTAAGGAAATATATTCAAATAAAACAAAGCACGTGGAAAGGGGAAAGGAAATAGACGGTAAGAAAAAAATGTAAACAAGGAAGGGCAAATGTGGAACAAAATGAAGAAAGAAAGGTAGAAAAGTGTACAACAAGTAGAAGGAAGAAAGCATATCATTTCGACTAGAAACTATACAGAAGCTCTAAAAGCTTCTATTCTAATGTATCGATAGATTGTAGTGATTGAGCGAAAGTCAAAAATGAATCTATTATCAGAAAACAAGACAATTAACCATTGCTTCATAGCATGTCCTTTTGTTCCTACAATATTTTCGAATACAATCAAGTGTCAGATCTCGCGTTCAAATTCTTGGATGAAACTATTTTATTTCGCCTCTACTAACCCTGAACCTTTTTACAAAGCCATGAGATACACTTGAACATGCTGCCAATGATTTACGAGATTTGTCTATTTTCTCATGACTCTTACTATTTGTATTCGTTATCTTCTCTTGTCCCACCAACTAATTAATAAAACTTGTATCACTGAATAATTATTAATTAAAAATAAATCATTACAATCTAAAAATATCTTCTGTCTTTAAATAACCTACAAAGTGTTGATAAGCCGTAAAAACAAATCAGTCAAAAAATCCCAAACTGTAGATGATCAGATCTTGACGGCTGATTTCTTCTCTGATCTAGCTCGAATAACTCAGTGGGAGAAAAACTAACTGGTCGCATTCAATACCCCTAAAACCAAAAAGTAACGTTCCACCATCGCCGATCGAACTCAGAACTTTCACCAATCGCGATGAACGGATGCTCCCTCAGAGAAGCCCCATTACTTGAGCGCCTATTAGAACTTAAAACCTCAAGTGGAATTCATACATACGATCCATCGCTAAAGATTCTGGAAAAATGGTCGGTCCCTTGTACCGTGCTAGTAAGCACCTGACGTTTACTATACTATAGCCAGATCAATCCGAAAATGGAGTACTGCAGCCATGTATGAACAGGAGCTGCTCGGTCTTCACTTTCAGTTTCGCAAATATCCTTAAGAAAGATATCAATCTACTTCCCCCTCCAGCTATGGCTTAATTAGCAAGATTGGTATCACTAAATCATTATCTAAAAATATTATTACAGTCTATTATTATTAATATTATTACAAATTATATTTTCGGACTTTAACTAACCTGCAAAGGTTTGATAAACCGTAGTAAGTGACTCAAACTATATACCTTATCTCTACCAGTTCTAATGTTCACGGTTAAGACCCGCTATACCATGCATATTGTAGCGAACTACATTCATTACCTTCGTATTCCGTTGGCGAGAACTAAGGTCCACTCAAGTACCTTCTTTCCAAGAACAACTTCTTTGTGGAACCGACTCCCAAGAGGATGTTTCCTCGATCACTATAATCTTAACCAGTTCAAATCTAAGGTTAACTGTTATCTTCTCTACATATCTGCATAAACTGTTCTTCTTACTCTGTAACACTCTATTTCGAGTGGCTCTTGGGCCTTGTAAAGGATGAAAACCATTATAAAAAAACAAGAAAAACACAGTAAGAACTTTAACCTCTATAAAGATCGAATAAACTTGCTACCATTTCAACCAGAGTTAATATGACAGCCCCAAAGAAAGGATTGATTGATTTGTTTTTTACGGCTTATCAACCTTTTGTGGGTTATTTAAAGCCGAAACACATTTTGCATTATGAGAATAATTCTTTACTTTTTTTTCATGCGTGTAAATATTTTTTGAGAATAACAAGGATTTTTCTAAATACAAGTCCTGCTATTTAATCTGTAGCTACGGGGAGGAAATGATTTCATACCTGTCCCAAGGACATAACGAAACTGACTGGAATTCGAACTCTCCGATTTCTCATTCTCAAAGGAACGAAGGAACGAAGGAAAAGTGGAAAATAAAAAAAGTGTGAAGTAATTATATCTAGAATGAAAGAATGAAAACAATTTAAATGAATGAAGAAAAAAAAACATCAACATAACGAAGAAAATTCAAAGAGGATTGAATAAAAAAGATAATAGGAAGAAATGTAAAAATAAAGTAAGAAAAAGAAAGGAACGAAAAAGATGCAATGACTGAGAAAAAGGGCTGAAAGAAAGTATCAAACAAAGAAATTATGGGATGTAAGATTTGAAATATAAGAAAAATACGAAAAGAACAAGAAAACAGATGAGAAACTCAGGAAGGAAAATGAAGTAAAAACAAAACAAATCCTCAAGTCTCAAATCTTATCGTGAAATATTAAACTGCGTTGAAATGCATGAAGAGAAAAAGGAATGAAATAGGCAACCGAATTCACCAAACGAACGAATCAACGGCGACAGCGTTTCACAGTGACAAATATTCAGAAAGAAGAATTCAAAAATTTATATTTTATTGTGACAATGACATCCACCGCCGGCTACAAACGCTAAATATGTCCGTCATGTTTCTGTCTTTGTTCGACTTCAAAATTTTCCCGTCATTCATCGTTCTTTATCTACATGTTTCATTCTTTTTTTCTCTTTTCTGACGTCATGCCAAAAAATACTGCCCTCCTTAGAGAAAAGTGACAAAAATATTTGACATGAATTGTAATACTTCCGCCATCAATGTATACTTTCTCTAGCACACATCTCAGATCTCAGATCTCAGATCTCAGATCTGTTTGGAGATGAAAATAAAAGAAAATACTAAGAAATTGAAATCAAAAACACCTGTCTGTTCGTCATAAAAATTCCTTTTACAGGAATAATGTTTTTAATAACAAATTTTAAATTTGATTTAATCAACCCTGTGCCAATGGGCAGAAAAATTAAAACTAAATCGAAATTACAAGTTGCGGCAGAATTGATTCAATTTCTGTGACCGATTACAATTAAATTCGTTACACACTCACACCATTATATATTTTTATATTTTTAAGAAAAACCTATAAAAACATTGGAGGTTCTGTATTTTATCATAAATTAGATTTGGATTATCATAAGTTCGTCAGTATACTGTAGTGTAAAAATTCAGAATTGAATTTTATTGCCATCTATTTTTTCACTATTATTAATGTTATTGATCTATTGTATTACTCAGTGTTTTAATTTGCTAAACTACTTTTATCTATTATAAATTTGTAATTTTTGTTGCATTGAAATTTATTAGAATATAGCAAATAATTTTTACGAACATTTTTCTTCATAATAACAGCAATATATATTTAAGAAATATTGTTTGAAAGTTTACAAAATTACGCTTTTTCAACTAACCATTCACCATATTATAGAATTATTCAATCCTGTTCCAAATTTATTAACAACTACTTTAATTTCTCACATTTGCTATTCTTTTTGCTATATTCAAATAAACTTTAATATAATAATTTTGTATGAACATTTTTTCTTTAAAATAACAATGTGTCCATTGAACAAAAATTGTTTTGAAGTTTAAAAATGTCCTCCGTCTCGATTTTGAAAAAATACTGATTGTTTAATCACCTTGTTTAAAATCTGAAAATGTCATTTCTGCTTTATATATTCCGAGAAAATTTAATCTAATCATCTTTTATTAAGGTTTCTATTCATATTAACAGCGTGGTTGATTCAAGAAATTATATTTTTTCTTGTTAAAGATGCTACGTTTTGTTGAAATAACCGTTGAGAATTTGAAAATTACTCAGTGTTTTGATGTGCTAAATAACTGTTATCTACTACAAGTATGACATTTTGTTTCAGGATGTTAGAAATGTTGTTGGTTTAGTAAATCGTTTGAAAGATCATGCAATTGCTCTTATTTGTGACAATAATCAGACTAATCAAGCTTTATTCAATAAATTTGATGTTGTTGCAAGTAAACCTCGGGTTAAAAGTGGTTTATACTCGCTTTTCGATTTAAAATATATATAATTATTATATTTAAAAGTATTCGTAATAATTGAATAACTGGAATTGAATTCCTTGTTTAGAACTGCTGTTTTATTCTGATGGAATGACAGCAAAATGAGATAAAAGTGTAACAACTTTTTGCGCATCAAAAAAATCAATTTAAGTTAACAAAACTAACAGAAATAGCGATTCTTCCAAAACCAGTTGAAAGACAAAAGTTCTCTCACTGTTTGAAAGTGTTTTGTGATGAGACTAACTGCAATGAAAACTCCTCCATTATTACAGGATTATGATACAAGAGAAACTGTTACTTTCATTGAAGATGTTTTGAAATTTTGGAAAATAGTGTGAAAGTTATTTATGGAAGTGCCACTGAAGAGTGATATCAAATCTAAATGAGGAAAATTTGACATTTCTTGCAAATTTTGGAAGTATGACAAAATAAATAAGGGGAAAGCAAGAAAAGAGAATAAAATCCTTCCCATGAGACACTAGTATGGCTACTGAGCATACATGTAGTGGTTTAATTGATCTTTGCAGACATTTATTTGACAATAGGTTCAATTGTCATTCTTGAAGAATTTACCACTATCTTGAAACTGAATTTGGTAAATTGAGATAAGGTTCTGACGGTACTTATTTTATTACGATACAAAAGGTTATTCAGAAATTCATATTCAAAAACCAAAATTACTTCTTTGGTTGAAAGTTAATGTTAGAAATTATAGCCATGATCCAGGCCATTATGCTCAAAATGTGGATATCTGTTGGACGAATTGGCATGCTAAACATCACTATTTACCTGCCAGACCTAGAAACTGGTATCCTCAAAGATATTAAAATGTCGCTTTTTTTATATAGCAGGATACATCACACGACTATATACTCTAACAAAAGAGGAAATATTCAATGATACTGATTTTTATTATCATGTGTATGGAAGCTTTTTGAAAGAAATAGATCGTGGCTACAATATCTCGGTTAACATAACACATTGCTTTGAAAACGTTTTATAGGATAACCTATGGATTTTTAACTAAAACTTCTATTTAATCTATGGACATTGTATCATCTTATTTCATCTTCCATTTCAGTGAATTTTTTGGCTTAATTGAATCGACTACAAGACAACACATTTGGATGCTGAACTTTTAGTTTGAACTTTGTTTTTGGATTATTTTATGATGTGAAATGAAAACTATAGCCAAAATATTGTGTTGAAAACAATCAAAATGAGGACAGATTAAATTTTTGGTCAGTAAAACAAATATTATTATCACATTTGAACAAACTATGTTTCTGTGCTTGATATCATCAAATAGTGCGGATTCATGTACATGTTCTAGCTAGTTTTTAAAACTAGCTAGAACATGTACATCCTTATATGAACCTTGTTTTCTATGTCTACAGGAGAAAATAATCAGATTTTTAAATAGGGATGAGTTGTTCAGTCAAAGATGTGAACATTTTGATCAGTTGAAAGCATTATCAACATA
>OZ010603.1:49887776-49930276 GCA_963932145.1 Acanthosepion lycidas | reverse complement strand
CTTCCCGCTCATATTTCTGTTCCTAATTCTTCCACACCCTGTAACCCCTTGTTTCTTACTGGCTTTACTGCCTTGCATGGGGTGATACTACTTTTAAAAAAATCAAAATTAATATATTCAAATATACCGGTGGTGTATTAATAGTATGGCTCTCACATTATTTTATTGATAAATAATGAAATCGAAATAAATTAAGCTAATTTCATTAGAAATATTTATTAAAAAACACATCAAAAAATTATTGAAAAATAACTTTAATGAATCTAAGAAAAGAGTTCATTTTACACCAGAAGCAGAAGTGCCGCCCAAAATAGATCCGTAGAACTTAACAAGCCGTGACTTAAAGAAAAGAATATTGAGAACGTGAAAGGGACTTAAAAATTAAACCATGTCCTCAATGCACTTGTATGCCGCTGAAATCTTCAAGCTCACGACATTGTTCTGTAAAACATCGTTGTAATAAAAAGAAAATATAATTTACCTAGAAAGAAATGCATCGAAAATGGCGTAAATATAAGAATGCACCATTATTAACAAAGGAGCAGGCTGTGTCAATTGATCGTCTTTTATTACAAATTTACTATCGAAACAATGCGCTATATTGGAATTATGATCAAAATAAAAAACGAAAAAGTTTGAATTTGTTAAAATGTAATTTCTATAATGATACGGAAAAAAGTCAAGAGTCCAAAAGTTTAACGTAAATCACGATTCGTCTCGACAATGAAGATTTCGGTTTTGTGAAATATTTTTTCCTGGTGACGTCAGATCACTTGCAAAAAATAGAGATAAGCGGGTGCGCGCACACACATATACACATCTCTCTCCCTCTCCATATATATATATATATATATATGTTAAGGTAATATATTTTTATTTATCAATCCGACTGATTTTTATCACTATATATATATATATATATATATATATATATATATATATATATATATATTACAGCAAAAGACAAAATTACCTCAACATGAGTATAGTCTGTTTCAAACTTGTTTGAACCCAACCATCTTCAGCTCTTAAATGTTTGTTTTGAAGTAGGGATTTGAATTTATTCTCAATATCAGTCCTCCTCCGAGAGACGCCTTGATTATAATAAGGGGTTTATGTTGGTGTTAGGTATCTCATTATGGGGGAAGTGATCTGGGGTTGGAATTTATTTATGGCTAGAGCCTTTCGTTGTCTGTAACTAAATTTCGGTTCCCACTATGTGGTGCTTCATATGGTAGTAACTAGTGTGTTTTCCTAGAATTTACCCTAAATAGTATTTAGTCCATAAGGTTTTAATGTTATTAATAAGTTATGGAGGATTTAACCTTCTGACCAATTAAAATTGGGTAAATTAGTTAAATGATAGATTCATAAATTGTGAGTAACACCGGGACACCTAATGGAATAGATCATGCTATACAACACATATGCTCATACATATATCCACGTGTCTGTTCGTTTACATATACATAGATATATGTAAGTAACCATACGCACACCCCCACCCCCACCCCCACATACACATATATTCTTATGTCATTTTAAATCTGTTCCTATGTTTATATTTCGTAATTAGCCCTTTCCTTTGATTTAATAGTTTGCATTGATTTTTGTATTTTATTATCCTGATTTTCTCCCCCAAACATAGTGTGCACCTATCTCTGAAACTATTGGGGGTGCTCGTGAAGCCTAAAATTTTCCAACTTATTTAGGGATTCAGACCGTTTTCCTTCAATTCCTAAAACTTTTTGAAAGGGCTGTTTGGTGTTTTCATTTTGGATTGGTAAATGAGTGTCTGTTTAAATTCTCCTACAGAGATGTCGATGTAAATATTATAATTTGTCATGTTTTCTTTAGGGGGTAATAGTTGCCTGGTATACTACCGTAGGGGATCTGCATTTGCCTTCTAATTGTCAGTTTTGCTTAATTCTACAATTACAACGAGTTTCCATGCTAGATTTAGTTTTTTTTTTCCCATGGAATTTACTTAAGATGTAATTGTTATGGGAATTAATAATTTGATACATATTGTTAGCGCAGGAGTAGATAATTATTTTTGACTTCCTGTTGAATATCTTATTTAGAGATTTTTTTTTTTTTTTTTCGTGGAAGTGATTAGTAATTAATTTTAGGAAGTACTGTCCGATGTTGATACTTGAAAGTTTGCAGAAGGGGGTTGGTTCAAGCAAGTAATTTTTCTTTTCCTATTTATACACTTACATCGTTTTGTGCGTCGGTTCTACCTATAGGGGTTGCGTGAGACAGTTTTTTTTTAAACTACTTTTATTTCGGGGGGGGGCTTTTCAATAGGTTCTTTATTTTTATTAAAGATTTTTTTTTATTGGACGATAGTTTTTTAATTCTGGTGCAAACGATAAGTGGGTATCTGTCTTAGTATTGCGTTGGGGTGATTAGAACTGATATTAATATAGTTGAGGGTTTCGTTCTCTGTATGGTATGGTTTAAAGGTTTCATCATTAAGGTTAAGGGTGATATTTAGGTATTCAACTATTTTAAGGTTAGAGGAAATCTCAATCTTAAACCCTATGAAATTGAAGGCCCTGATAATTTTCTTTTGTGATTTCACTTTTAGAGAATGAGTCCGTCATCCCTATACTTTCCTACTAGTTCCAGTTTTACGATTCTACTAAGTACATCTAAAATATTAAAAAAAAAAAAAACGTACTAGATCAACAACCTGGTACGCTCCCATGGAGACATCAAATTCGTCGCAGTGACACTTAGTCCAGGTGGAGTTATTTTATGTTAGCAGTGATTTTCATCATCGGTTATTTCTATACAGTTCTTTGAGAAGTTGATACTATTAACTAAGACGTCCATAGTGATCAAGGAATAGAAATCTATTATGTCAAACAGCAGGAATAAGGATAGCGACAGCAAAAATAAGGATAAAGCGACGTTTATTAAAAACGTCGCTTTATCCTTATTCCTGCTGTTGGTGAACCATTTAATAGTATTTGACGAATCCTTCCAATGGTTAACCCACATTGTGATTAGTAGTTTATCGGTTATTTTTTTAATTATACTTTTTGAGATTAGGCCTAGTTCAGTTTTTGTTGGGTTTATTAGTCTAGATTGTGTACTGCTAGTGAAGTTCAGTTTATAGTCCTTAAACAAGATGTAGGCATCCTTAGTGTGAATCTTTCCCACTCTATCTGCAATATTTCTTGGCTATTTCGGTGGTCTCTGTAACGATTTCGGGTATCCTACTATTGTATCTATCTAGATTGTGTGTTCCTGTTATTTTACCCGTAAAGATTTTGTGGTAGTGTGAGGGGATTACATCTATAAATATTTTTTGATTCATCGGCTCTTACCAAAATGTCCTTAGAGTTTCTATTTCAAACATGTCCCTTTCGAAAGGATGCAGGAATTTATAGGATGGTGGAGTCTGTTGGGTCTTTAAGTTGAAAGTTTCCTGTTTGTAATTTGTTATTTCAGGGGGGGTGATTAAGTAGAGAAATGCCATCCATCGTAGTCTCTTTACAAAGTCCACATTTTTTTCCGAAAGCTATAAGTTGAATTTCCAGGTGGATTAATCTCGAGAGAGCTCGACTATTCACAATAAGAGCAATATAATATTTACAATAAGAGCAATATAATATTTACAATAGATCCGTTTGTTTGGTATATAATCTAGGTGGGTCCTAGTAATAACAAATACTAAAACTGATCCACAGAGAGCTCAATGTCTTTATTATAACAGAGCGTATAGTATTTGATATTACTAGGATCCACCTGGATTATATACAAATTGACCTATTACCTGTAATATATATATATATATATATATATATATATATATATATATATATATATATATATATAATTTAGCTCTTGAAAATATATTTTCAATTGAGCACTGTTGAACGACAAGCTAATTCTAAAGACAATGGTCACCTGCGTAAATGCGAAGCTCTTCACTAAAATGAATGGAGCACTTTGGCTCCTTGACGTTTCTTTACGTTTATAAAAACAATACGTTAGATTTGACTTACTCGTTCTGTCGAGTGAAGATGGCTTAGTGGTAGAAGCTCTGACTGACATCAAATCGGTTGAGTTTTATATATATATATATATATATATATATATATATATATATATAATTTAGCTCTTGAAAATATATTTTCAATTGAGCACTGTTGAACGACAAGCTAATTCTAAAGACAATGGTCACCTGCGTAAATGCGAAGCTCTTCACTAAAATGAATGGAGCACTTTGGCTCCTTGACGTTTCTTTACGTTTATAAAAACAATACGTTAGATTTGACTTACTCGTTCTGTCGAGTGAAGATGGCTTAGTGGTAGAAGCTCTGACTGACATCAAATCGGTTGAGTTTTATATATATATATATATATATATATATATATATATATATATATATATATATATATATATATAATAGTTCATAAAATAGTTCATAAAATTATAAATATTAACTTTACCAAATTTACCGATAACATAAAACAACTAATTCGAAAAGTTGAAAGGTTTTATCAAAAATTTGATAGACAGAACTTGTCAGTATTATTTAACGAAACATGTTTGAAAAAAAATGTGTACACACACACACATTTATATATACATATATAGGAAAGACTAAGTTTCACTCAAAAAACAATCCATAAATAAATGAAAATATAACAATCTGTTAACCAGTGTATTTATTGAAGCAACCTTTGTTTTTATACTGCTCACAATCAAGAGATAGTGCATTAGCAGGCACACACACATACACATTCACACACACACACACACACACACACACACATATAAAATTCAATAAATATTCACTAAATACTATTAATAAGCAATATTTCCGAAAATAGCGCTCACTAGATAGATAGATAGATAGATAGATAGATAGATAGATAGATAGATAATGAACAGACATAGGATAGATAGATAGATAGATAGATAGATAATGAACAGACATAGGATAGATAGATAGATAGATAGATAGATAGATAGATAGATAATGAACAGACATAAGATAGATAGATAGATAGATAGATAGATAGATAGATAGATAGACGAAAAGAATGAAATAGATAGAAACAATGAAAGAAACATCTTTTAATTTATGTCGTAATTAATTTTGAAAATGGCATTTATTTTTCTATTGTTATACTTACAGCCTTAGCATACTCTGACCACACCCTTTTTTTTAATCCGAATTTTTCATTCATGGCAGTGATGATTATATTGTTTTCATTATAATTTCTATTCTTTGAGGATATTACATATCATTTTAACTCTCGCCAGTCCTATTTTTGCGTTGCTTGCCGGTTTCTTTCATTTAACCAAAGCTATGTGACTTTTCAACACTAGCAAGCCCAGAAATTTAACCACTGCTTCCACCTACTAGAATATGTGTCTCTTGGAATGGAAAATAGAATGAGAATCCCTGTGTATTGAATAATGGGTTAGATTCAAAATGCTGTAATGGTTACCAAGTATGAATGACACCTGAAGAAGTTCTGAAGGTACAACAACAGAAACGTCGTGAGTATAACAAACAAAATGAGCGTGTTGGTCCGAATAATAGTTGGAGATTTTTATGTTATTTCTGGCAGAAATGAAGTGTTTCCAGCTATGCTAATCTGAACAACTAATCCGATTAATAAAATTTTAAAACCACCCAGGCAATCGATTTAGCAGATTATCGACATTTTAATCTTTGCTCTCTTAGTCACTTAATCCAGTGTTGGCTATTTAGCCAAAAGTTGTTCAAGCAACATTGACATGTGGATAGGAAATGTAAAGTAAACAAAGCGATTTATTTATAGACCAAATAAAAGGAGTTACCTTAACTAGTTAACCACCCTTTCTGCTATGACCATGTTTCATCACACATGCATATTACTGAATGTATATCTATTGGTTTTAATAACCAAATTAAATTTTTTAAATAAAAAGAAATATCCAACAGAATAAAATCAGTTGCAAAAGTATTATACTCAATGTATTTGGCTGAGAAAACATCTCAAAAACGTATTCAATAAAAACGCCTTCAGTTTCAGTGACGTTTTCGATAAAATCACTGAGCATATGATTCTTGTTCATGTTGCTAATTATGTTCACGATGGCGGCCTTCAATGAGTCTTTGCTACAAACAGAGTAACTAAAATTATTCGAATTAGGAGAATTAAAGGGACACATTTTGGTGGGACATAACAGTGAAAATTTACGATTAGCCGTTTCTGATTTTCGCGGCTTATGCTGGGATAAGTAGGAGTCCCTCTCGGATAAATACGCCCACTCATTGATCCAAGACTTGACCACCGTGTCTAACATCTCGATGAAGCGATCGAATTCACAATGAGGCTCTGCTGGAAAAACGTGGGTTGACATTATATTGCCCATATTACTCACAACCCTTCGAATCGGTGAACATCTGTCCATTTTTCAACTTTTTACCACGAGGAAAAAAATAGCACTTGAGGACTAAAGATCCGTTTCTGTGAAATCGATAAGCCGGTAAGCCGTTGTACAATTTTTTTTTAAATACACACACACATGCACACACGCATACACACATAAACACACACACACATATATATAAGTGTGTGCGTGTGTGTGTATACACTACAGTTCAAAAGTTTGAAGCGACCCCCAGAATTAGCATGGGATGAAATTGACAGAAGAGTGAAAAAAATAAAAAAGTCATTGAAAAAAATGGAATCAATTATGAAACTGATACTTTTAGAAACTTTTGCAACGAATGCCAAAAATATGTGCTGCGGTAATCAAGACTAAAGGAGGATATTTTGACAAGACCAACATTTAATCATAAAATGTTTTTTTAATTTTTGTCACAATAAAATTTCTAATAAAAATCATGTCTTACTTTTTTAACCATTTATAATAATTGTCTCTTATTTAAAATAAAAAAAACATCTACTTTTTGGGCCAATTTAAAAAATGACCAGGGGTGGTCTCAAACTTTTGAACTGTAGTGTATATATTAGGTTGGTGCAAAAATTATTGACGTAATAATGTCATTTTTTGACGCATTTTTAACGTCAAAAAACGACATTATTACGTCATTATTTTTGCACCAACCTAATAATATAATGTAAAAGTGGACACTGACGTCAACACCAAACGGTAAGAGTCTGTTTCATGCTTGAACGCAATCCTCCGGACACCCTAACGATTGTGTTCAAGCCTAAAATGGACTTTTGACACTTGGTGTTGATCACAGTGTCCACTTTTTATTTTATACTTACATATGCTCTGTTTCTGATAGAGAGAACTTTTACCCATAAATATAGCACACCTTAAAACTATATTTTTATCATGTATATATATGTGTGTGTGCGTCTGTGCGTGTGTGTGCGTGTGTTAGATGTACAATGAACTTTTGAAATGTCTAACAAAGGTACTGCTTCGAAGTACAACAATAGATATGAACAGATTGAGATAGAATTGCTATGATAGAAAGTCAGTTCTGATATTGCAATTGTCCTTTGATTTTAAATACATTATGCAGTATATTTGCGCTTCACAATCTTTACCCTCTTCGCGTTTTAAATCGTTGCAAAGAAAAGCAACAAATTATTCTTAAATATCAATTCAGCGGTTAGGTTTTCCATAATTCGGGAATCACATCAATAACTTTGATAAACACTTTATGCAAGTAAAGAGCCGTTCGTTTGGATATTTAAATTATTTTCTTGTTGAACCGCGTTTCATTCATTTTACACAAACCAAATTAAAATAATGTGTGGCCAGCGAAAATAGACATTGCACTCAGAGCAGTTAGGTGCGTGGGTGACTTGAGGGATAACATAGGCCCCTAAAGAGGAGATGGGCAGACGCTCAGACCCCGTATGCGAGAATGTAATGCCCACTTTCTATACATATACACACACTGGCGTATTCTGGGGTTGAATATAATACATTGTTACGTACGAGATATCCGATCTATTTTCTTTAAAAAATATCGAATATTCTAAAAGGGAAAATGTAAAATGTTCTGAAATTTAAATAATTTTAAAAACTTACTGAATAAATGTTATCGTATATTGTTATTTGATAAAGCATTGTCAGTTATTAAATTTTGAATGAATTTCAATTGTTTTTAATCGCGACTAGTTAAACCATAATCCCTAAAAAGAGATTCCAAGCTTGAGGCGGGACCCGAACTTACATCCCTTGCATATTTACATCTAAGAATTGAGCCACTAGAACTTTTATTGTTTTCAGTAGATCAAATCTAACACTTAAACTTCCCTATTTTCACTTATCGCTAGGTGTCCCATTTTCTTTATTATTTCGAAACAATACTAAAATTAAAGTAGTAAGATTAATTTATTTTAGGTCAGTGTTTCTCATCCTTTATAAGCAACTGCATACCTAGGGGAAAATGAAAATATCACGGAACATTGAGCAAATTTTTTAAAGGGTATACATTTAAATGTTATGAAACAAAACCACAAATTTAAAAATAAATGCACACACAAATATGAACACAAATATGAACTTATTTCATTACAATGTTTCTATTCAACTCTTTGCATGTTATTTAGAAAACTGTGACTGGTGTGTTTTTTCACGATTGAATGTTGAGCGTCACACTTAAGAGGACCACGCGGCACACTCGTGTGCCGCGGCACGGCGGTTGAGAATTACTATTTTAGGTACTTATTTCCGATTGACTAAATTTTAGCTTAGACTAGCAATAGACTATTAATAGCAACCGTGAATACAACAATCAAGGTTTGTATTTATGTATTTAATTGCGTTTCGGTGATTACGGATGAAAGGATTAGAGTAACTTGTGAACTATTTCCCTTTAATAGAGGCGCAGCTTTACCTAACAAAGAAATGCTATAACCCGACGTCAAGTGTAACTCGTACATACGATCCATAGCTAAAGAGGCAGGTTCCCTGTACCGCTTCAGTCAGTACCTGACTTCTTGTGCTATCCTTTACCTTTAAAAAGCCAGATTAGGTCTAGAATGGATTACTGCTGTCATATTTGGGAAGGAGCTGCCCAGTCCTCACTTTACAGTCTCGATAATGTCCAAAAACGTCTCCTCATCCTTCTGGGTGACAAATTATTTTCCAACCCCTGTTTACATACGTGATGTAGCAAGACTCTCACTGCTGTATCGCTACTTCTATGGAAAGTGCTCTTCCTTAGTTCCACCAATTCTAACCTTCACGTCTAGGGCTCACCATGTCACGCGCATTGTAGCAAACTACCCTCTTTCCTTTCGTATTCCATTGGTAAGAATTAAGTTCCACTCGAGCAGCAGGCCAAGGAACCGACTCCCAAGAGGGTGCTTCCACGATCACTACAATTTTAACCTGTTCAGGTCTTTCCCACATATCCGCATAAACTGTGGCTCTTACTCTGTAACCATCTACCTCGAGTGGCTCTTGGGCCTTATACCTGTTGAACCTCATTGCAAAAAAAAAATCAGGTTAAGGATGAAAAACAATTGCAATCAGAAAGTTAGTAAAAACATTTAGTTCAGCAGAGAAATTCATCCCAACAAAATGATTTCGTTATTGCCCGACGGCGTTTTCATCCAATCAACTGACTAGCGATTCCACATTCTGTTTGTAATGGTCCCGGTTTTCCGCTGAAGTCTTTGGTGAACAGACAAGCAAGTATGTTTGTCGTTCTTCCTATTTCAAGCATTTTGGAAGAATTAAAAGACCAGCGTTATTTTTTTATTCATCTCGGTGTGATAAGAATGATTGAATATTGTGGAATGGTGAAGTATAATGAATTTGATTACAGAGAATCGCTCACATTTTGACGATCATCATCAGTTTATAGAATTTTTTAGATAAATAATATTAAATAGGACATTTAGATAAAACAAATAATGTGTGATATTCTTTTAGAAGCTGTATCTCTTCATTACGTAGGTGATTACGGCCCTCTACATCTTCCTGTCCCCTGTAGCTCTTAATAAGTTTTGTCTTTTTGTTATTTCTCCCAAACCCTGTTCTACCATCCATTTACTGAAGTCCATCAAGTACGTTACCCGTTGCTTTCCTCTTTCCTTCTTTCCCTCAATCTATCCTGTATCAGATTTTCAAAACCCTCCTTCCTCATTACGTATCTCAAAAATTTCAACTGCCTCTTCCTGATGTTAAGTATAAGTTTCCTTTTTGTTTGTATGTTCTCCAAAACCTCGCCGTTGATCACATGTTCGTTTCATGGTATCCTCAGCATCTTTCTGTAGCACCAAATTTCTGTTGCTTCAAGTCTCTTCATCTTGTCCAGCATTCGCTGCCATATAGTAGGACGCATTTCAAGTAACAGTTCAAGATTGTTTTCTTTGTTTCTAATGAAATCTTTCTGTCTCTTAATAATTTGTGATACATACATAAAAAGCGAGCAGTATGTTTGGAATGTTAATTATGCATTTCTCCTCTATGAAATATGACTTAACTAGCCAAGACAGAACCAAGATTGATTGGCTGGAAAGAGAATTAGTTTAAAATACCTTCTATCCCAAAATTCATCGTTTATAATACATTTCAGAATTTGATTGGGAAAACTTGCAAAGAGTGAATTTGGATTCCTCAGGAAAACTGAATATGTTCTTCCATATGTAGCAGTCTTTTAAACAGGAAGGAGAAACTTTTATTTCTGCATCTCAATTTTACAGATTATGAAAAATGAGTTCTGTATGTCAACAGAAACAGCTGAAACATATACAGTATAGACATGTATCAGAGAAAAGGGGTGCCGTTCAAAAAGCAATACCTTAGCGATTTAAACACGAGAGAGAAAAAATGAACGCACATTGAAGAAAGGAAATTTTTTATAAATGATTTGTAGATTCTGCTGTTCATGTAGCAACAGAAAGAAAGAATATAAGCTACGAGAGGCAGGCTGAAGAAGCTTACTCGTATTGTTAAGGTACCATAAGAATGTAGGCAACCCAGGTAGGTTACTGTCATCGGAAATGCATGAATTTTAATCCCTTCACAAAAAATTACCTGTGTATAGGTAACCTCTTCAAAAACAATACCTGTATATAGTTCGCCCCTATCTTTGCATAAAAAACGGAGCAGTATATATAGTATGCATATATTTAAACATATCTTACATCAAAATTTCATTTATCTAGAGAAACAGTCACAGTTTAAAACTTCTTTTAACAAAATATTTAAACAGGCAATAACAATAAAACGTACCACCAATTTTTAACTTCAAAATAAAATTTTAAAACCTGTAAATGAGCATTTTATTCATTTACTACGCATCAAATTTAACATGGCATAAACTCTCTTTTTGCTACGTTACACGAAGAATACACCTAAATTCATATGGCGAATTCGCCTCTCTTTATGTTGCGATCTTTTCGGACTACGCCGGAAAGTATTAGCCACAATAAGTAGACATATTTGTTGAAAAATACTTAACCTTAAAATCGCCCTCTGTTTTGCTCTATAATAGAGTTAAATTTTGTACCCACGAATTTCCTTCGATCGAGTCTGATATAGGTTCTAGAAAATGTCCTATAAAATTTATTTTTAGCCTATTTCATGATAAATCCATTCAGTTGTTGCCTCTTAAATGCTACATTATACGATGTTGTACATTCAGGATTATTGTAAACTATGCTAAATTTATGGCTCGAAATCTTTTTCTGAATTTTTCATATTAATATTCTCATCTTGGTGTATGATAATTTTCATAAGTTCCTCTCGTTTTCTTGTAGCAAGGATTCAATTCCTTGTTTTTTAAACTCCAATCTCAATAATTTCATAGATTTCACCAACATTTTCAAAATGATTAGTCTATGGATAAAATATTCAAGTATCTTTTTTGCAAATCTGTCAGCAATATCCTCGTGTCATAATGTAAGCATGAATATAAGCAGGAGCAACACCTGCATTGTTTTTCCAGTTGTCTAAAAATACAGATTGCCAATTACTTGTTCTTCATATCTCATGTCACAAAATTATTTCTTGTGTGACAGCTTGTTGGCGATAGCAAGAACAATAACTCACTTTTTTTTCTGAACGGAAAGATTTATTCTCCCACTAATGCACACAACATACATTTTTCTTTTCATAAATTTCATTGGGAAGTTTTACAAATGTTGACTGCATATCAGATTCACTGATGTGGCTGGCACATCAACTGGAAATATTTTCTCTTTGGGTTTGGACGTGTGATTGGATAAAAAAAAACGAATCTCGATGGCAAGAACATTTTTAGTACTTGTAAAATTATTTTCAAATTTGCATGTTAAAGTTCTGGCAAAGTTCCGAGATATTTAGTTAATTGTAGAAATGGATACAATTATTTTCTACGTGGTAGAAATGGAGAGACTAATTTGCTGAGTTACTAAAATGAATACACTTATTTGCACATGGTAGAAATGGAGAGACTTATTTACTGAGTTCTAGAAATGGAAAAAATTATTTGCTGCGTGGTAAAAATGATTAGAATTATTTTCTGAGTTTTGTATAAATCGAAAGAATTATTGGTTGCGTTTTAGAAGTCATAAGATCTATTTGCTGAGATGTAGAAATGGGTAGAATTATTTTTTGCCTGGTAGAAATGGAGGGATTTATTGCTGCTTGGTAGAAATGCATAGAATTATTTGCTGAGTTGTAAAAATGGATGCAATTATTTGCTGCGTGGTAGAATTCGAGAGACTTATTAGCTGATTAGTAGTAATGGATGGAATTATTTGCTGCGTGGTAGAGATGCATAGAATTATTTGATTCTTGTTAAAATGAGGAGACTTATTTGCTGAGTTGTAAAAATGGATAAAATTATTTGCTGCGTGTTAGAATTGGGAGATTTATTTGTTGATTAGTAGAAATGGGTAGAATTATTTGCTGAATTGTAGAAATTTGATAGAATTATTTGCTAAGGTGTAGAAATGGATAGAATTGTTTACTACTTGGTAGAAATGGATAGACTTATTTGCTGAGTTGAAAAATGGATATAATTATTTGCTATGTGATAGAAATGATGAGACTTACTTAGTGAGTTGTAGAAATAGAAAGACTTATTTGCTAGGTTGGAAATGGATACAATAACTTGCTACGATGTAAAAATAGGTAGGATTATTTGTTGAGTTGTAGAAATGGGTACAATTATTTACTGTGTGGTAGAAATGGGGAGAACTATTGGCTGTGTTATAGAAATTAATAGAATTATTTGTTGCGTGGTAAAAATGGTCCAAACCCAAAGAGAATTATTTGCTGAATTGCAGAAATGGATACAATTATTTGCTGCTTGGTAGAAATGGCGCGACTTATTTTCTGAGCTATAGAAATGGATAGAATTATTTGAAGATTAATAGAAATAGATATAATTATGTTCCTACGTTGTAAAAATGTGGAAACTTATTTGCTGCGTTCTAGAAATGGATAAAATTATTCAATGCGTTGTAGAAATTGAGCTACATATTTACTGCCTTATAGAAATAGAATTAGTTACTGCGTTGTAGAATTGGATATACTTATCCCCCTTACATACTTTTATTTTTATTTACATACATTTCATGAGATAGTTTTACTATTTTCAAGGTTTAGATTCTTGATTGGATAAAGAAATGAATATCAATAAGACAATTTTGAACATCTGCCATTTTTTTTAATTTGCATGTTATACGGCCAAAGTTCCGCGATATTTTGTTTGATTTTTTTTATCTTGCATTTGGACTAAAATTTATACGCTCGTCGCCAAATGCCGTGGAAGCGAGGAAATTTGGCTTATGTTAATGACAATTGGCCGATAACAAGGAAGAACTAAACTGTATGAAGTTGCTACACTGATACCTTTCATATTTATTAAATTCTTGCAACTTGGAAATTTTGAAATACTAACAATTATACCAATCCAGACCAGGCGATGAGCAAGGGGAAGGAGAAATTGCGGGTGTAACGATGCTAATAGAGCAAAAGATGCAAAAGGAAAATGAGAAAACTGTGAAAATATCAGGACCCTATTTGAGAACTGTAGATATAGTATACTAATATAACAGTGATACCTTTAATCATTGGAGTTCTATTAATTCGGCCAATGGTTGTGCCAAGTGAACCGTAAATGACATCTAAGAAAGAATTTAGAGACTCCAGATCATTTCCCTGTTGAAATGAAACAGATGACTTAAAAAAACATCTTATGGGGTAAGGAGACTTGTCGTCACTTGACCCGCATGTTTGTCCATTCGAATGTGGTAGGAAGAGGTTAATGTCACTTTGTGGGGAAAGAGTTAAGACCATAAATAACATTATAAGTGAATAAAGCAACACACCAGAGGGGGAACTCTGAGATACTGGGAACCATACCAATGAATTAGGTTCGACCATATAAAAATGTTCTCAACACAAGCTAGGGATTTTTCTAAAAAAATAAAAAGAATTATATATACTTAGACATTCCATTTAATCAAGAAGATTGATTCGAGTAACCCTGAACAAAGAAAAAACTCACCTATCGCAGACCAGGGCGTTCGAGCAAATGGAAAAATAAAAAGATTAAAGAAAAAAAGGAATCTCCCAACAATACTAGAAAGGACGATAACCATTAGTGGGCTTGAGAAACTTATTTTCCTGAAAAAAAAAAACTCTTTTAAGAGGAAGATTTTATAAATCTTAACAAACATTAACGCTGTTTGGTCAATGAATGCCGAATGTTTCTTGCATGGAAACGTTTACTCTCACTATTACGATTATATAAACAGATTTGAATTTCCATAATTTATATTGGTTTGCACGTTCAATCTTAGTCGTGTGCACAGTTCATAAAGGATTAGCCTTCTACCCAATCATGTTTATTTTTGTATTTTTTCAATGTTAACAGGCTGCATTATATAATTTGTTTTTATGAAATTGTTCTAGATCATCATTAAAATGTTTCAGGATTTTCTTTTCAGATGCTCTCTGCGCATCCGTTTCGATGTCAGCTCATCTGCTATTCTTCTGGGATTATTAAGTACATTTATTGAGTAGAGCTACATTTTTCATCTTTAGCTCCTCATTTAGTCATTTCTAATTTTTGGCTGATTAAATCAGTTTTTCATGCTCTTCTAAAATCTATATTCAATCCTCACCACCGACGTGCAAGCCGTCCTCCTTCCACGCATTTAGTCTATCGAAATTATTACTTAAACATAAGACTTAATACGCTATCATCATCTTTGCTTTGTGGTTCGAACTCATTAATACGTTCATTTTAAGAAAAGTACTGAGTAACCCACAATGGAAACATCACGCTAATTTCTTCTTTACATTCAGTTTCTGCTTCTGAGTTTAATTTTTAATATTTTTACTCCGTTCTTCTGAGACCTTCTTTACAGTCTCTGTCTCAATCTGCATAATTTAATTAGCTTTCACTGTACCTACATAAGTAATATTCTTTTCCATGTAGATTACTGATTACTTTCTGCTGGCCTAATGCAATTCCTTTTGTTTGTCTGCTTCATTTTTCTTTATACCTCTTTGCATATTTTCCCATCCCATATTTCCTAACCGATCTCCTTGCTGAAGATCTTGGTCTTTTATATTATTATATTTAATATTAGAACAATGCTGATCAAAGTATGGATTACAATTACGAACCTAATGATAACGCTTTGCAAATTAACCTTTTCTTTTCAAGTAGTGGAGATGCAAAACTTCTGAATTTCAACTTTTAAAACGAATGCAAAGGGACTGGAAATGCAAAAAAGCTCCCATAAAACAAGATTCAAAGAAATACATGGAATTACATTTGGGGCCGGCCGGCCTGGCTGTAGGAGTTGCCGGAAAATTATCAGTGTTAACAGCCAACTCGCCTTCGGAGCTACACACTAGGTTTTCTGTTTGGATTTACTTCCATAGCCTTCTCCGTGTTTTGTGGGATATGATCGCAAGGCAACAGATGTGTAAAATCACGATTTCCCTTCCCCAAAATGGACTACTATCCTGGGGTATCGAGCTGATTATGAGGCGCCAATTGTCTGCCTTCGCTCATTCTCCGGTTTCAATCTAGAATTAGTTGTCAGAGGCTATTTGAGAGGCATGCCACGGAAGCATTTTATAGAGGGTGGGAGATTGTCTCTACTATCAACACAGGCTATGAAAACCTTTGGAATATATTTAAATTAAGTATATAAATATTCTATATATTACATGTTTCAGAAGATAAAGAAAATTAACAGTTTTCTAAAATTAACAAACTTTTCTATTTTTGTATTTGTTAATGCGTATATTTCGTAAGTTGTCTTACTTTCTAGTGTTTATGTTTACCTAAAGTTTTATATAGATAGAAAGGAAGAAAGAAAGAAAGAAAGAAGGAAAGAAAGAAAGAAAATGAATGTTTTCATATGCCTATTTATTATTTTAAAGATTATTTTTAGTGGATATACGTATTTGAATAGATGCTCCGTTTGTTTATTAAACAGAATATTTATTTTCTTCTACTGGTTTGAATATTCGAGAAATCTTATTAAAAAGATATGCGCTCTCACGCAGGATTTGAACCTATATATATATATATATATATATAGTGGGCTCCGGAAAATAAATACATACAATGTTTAATAAATAAACGGAGCGTCAACTCAAATACGCCTATCCACTAAAAATAACGTTTAAAGTGTTAAATCTGTCGGATTAATAAATAAAAATCTAGCATTTCTTTAGAAAATACGCCTATTTCTCTATGCAAAACCAGTAAATCCAACTATTTATACTATGGACTGATGGTGATGGCAATATGCATTGAAATATCTATAAAAGTAGCGACGTGTGTAGATTAATCGGACTTTGATCGATTTCTTGCATTTTGTCGAAGTTGCCTTCATCGTTCATAAGACAAATATTACTTCGGAAAATAAAGTCTAAATTCTCCAATTAATGAGAATCGAATCATTTAATCCAACATTGATACACTCTTTCGATCATTTATACATCTTTCTTTTTCTCTTTCTTTTTTACTCTCTCACTCTCTCTCTCCCTTTCTCTCTCTCCCTCTATTTCATTTAGTATTTAGTCAGACGTTCTTTTTTCCATTATAACTCAAAGCCTTTTCATTAACTTTGTCTCATCGTTGATGCTTAGTGACGCCATTTTAGAAGCAGAGAAGATGGCTCATATGCTCAGCCACACTAATCATGCCTGCTGCAGGTGTCCAGTAATGGCACCCCAGAATTGGCAACTGTTACTGATCTCGAGAATCTTTGAATAACTGATGACATCTGCCAAAATATATGCTCTTTGAAGAGTTAATAAAAATGACAAAAAATGTTTCTGAAATATTTGAAAATATGTCAACTTAGGTGAGAAGTGGACAGAAAATGTGACGTTTATTTTTTTATTTTATTTACCCATGTTTACCTATACAAGGCCCAAGGGACACTTTAAGTAGAAGGTAACTGAAGGTAATCGTTGCGTGAGTGAATAAACTAAAGGACGTAGTTTATGTGGATATGGGGAAAAATATAACAGTTAACTCTAGACTTGAAGATGTTATGATTGTAGTTGTCGATAACGTATCCTCTTGCGATTCTGTTGCACAAAGTAACAGCTCTTGAGAAGAAGAAAAAGAAGAAGAAGAAGAAGAGATGTGAAAATAGAGAAAATAAAAAGATTAAAATAACTATTACAGAAAGAAAAGGTGGAAAGAAAAGTAAGAAAAGACTAAACAGCTTCAAATAGCCCCCCACTTCTATGCGTCGTGACCTTTCATGATTCTCCACAACTTCCTGTGCTTTATAGCTTTTGCTAAATGTTGCCTTTTTGTTATTTCTCCTAATCCCTATTCTGCCAACCATTTACACACGCCCGTTAGGTAGAAGTTTTCCTCTGTCACTCTTGCCTTCAATACGTCCTGTGAGTGTCAAATTTTCCAAGCCTTCTTATTTTATTATGGCTTCTAGAAATTTCAATTGTTTCTTTCTGATTCTAAGTATAAATATGTTTTTTCCATTCTCTAAAACTTCGTCATTGGTCACATGTTCAGTCCATGGTATTCTCAGCATCTTTTCGTAGAACCACATTTCTGTTACCTCAAGTCTCTTCTTCTTCTGTGATGAGATTGTCCAGCATTCACCGCCATATAGGAGGTCCTATATTCCATATCAGTACTCTTTTCTGTATTTCTAATGAAAAATTCCTGTTTCTTAATACTTTGCTTAGTTTTTGGAAGGAATCTTTTGCTATTCATTCAGTATTCTTTTCTTTGAAGAGCAAAACAATTTGAGAAAAAATTTGCCCTCCAAAATAGAACAAAGTAAGCAAAGAAGTGGGATTTGAGCGCGCAATTATTTTCTGGGTGGTTTATATAATTTGTGTCTTGTCAAATTCATATCAGCTTCCTTCAACACATATTTTCGTTGTTAATAAAATGGTCTTTCAGCGACGTTATCTTGCCTAATATCAGGAATTTTTTTTTTTTTGATCACTCTAACCATGACCATGCTAAATATGAAACAAGAGAAATTAGTGAATTAATGCTTGATCTAACATCCTTCACTATTACCAAGGCGCTGTATCGGTGGTAATTTCAGTGGCTGCACCAGGTGACACTAGACGTATCTGCAGTCTGAAATAGTAAAGTGCTTGGAAAGTGATAAGTGAACAAATAGTTTGTGACACGCACGAAATACCTTTGACAAGAATCGCTGAAGCACATGCTGAAAAAATGGAGAAAGCAAGTATGAAGAATTCTAATTATGATGGGTTGTCGATCTACACATTTCCAATCTGCTGGAATCGCTCGCTAGATATATATGTATATCGGGATGGAAAGAAAGATGACAAATATGATGAAGAACAGGGTTAGGGTTTTGAAATGGTTTTGGTCTTTCAATAATTTGGTGCGACCAAGTGCAGGAATTTTCATTAATTGAGAAATTCTCCAAGCGAGATTTTGCTTATTATTTGCCTCAGGGGATCGATCAGCGGCGGAGTTCTCACATATTTTACGACTCACATGAACCTCTGATAATAGCCCGGGAGGTTTCATGCTGCTAAGGAGGCCCTCGGGGGTGGAGCTATTTGTGTGGATAAAGAGGGTGGTGCGTGATTTTGAAAAGCAAATGGGGGGAGCAAACAAAGCGATAAAATAGAAGAAAGGTAAATCGGGCAAGGATTTTATTTTTGATGAATAGTCGGCATACAATGACGAAATAGTTGCAAAATTCATCACTGCTCACAAATTATAATGACAAACGTTCTATCTAGTCAGTAGAGATAATCAACATCTACGATTTTTTTCTCTTTTGTTTTTTTTCCGACATGACGTGTCGGAAAAAAATTGGGGCATATTTGGACTTTCGATCTCTAGGCTGGTAGACATTAATATTATTATTAAAAAAACATTTATCTAAACAGAACAGAACAGAACGTCTATACTAATAAGAAATAATGCTGAGTTAATAAAATACATGAATATTTTCTCTAAAGAAAAAAATGAATTTGTATTTATTAATGCGACATATAGTTATCACCTTAAAGGTTATTTTTATGAGAAGTTATGAACTTTCGCTGATCTAAACATAAGGCAATATACAACCTTACTTAAACGACGACGCTCTTCGTGGCCGAGTCGGTTAAAGCACGTCTCATCGAAAGACAGTTTCTCCTGAAAACGGAGAGGCAGGTTGGAATCCTGCTGGATAGCGCATTTTTGTTTAATAAGATTTCTCAAATATTCAGACCGGTAGTCTAAAATACCTTTAAAAAGTAAACGCTGCGTCTACTCAAATATGGATAGCAACTTAAAATAACGTTTAAAAGATGTGCAAAGTTTTACAAAGACTTTCAAAGCTTTAAAAGCAATAGCCTGGTATGCCATATTGGATTTGCACAAGAGTTTTAAACATTTTCTTTAATTTGTGCGTCCTGGGTATGACGATAAACTACGTCCAACAACGAGGCTTCAGATAATGTTTTCGGAAAAATAATGATGCCAGATATACGTTTTTTGGAAAAAATAATGTTTCCAACTATACGTTTTTGAAACAATAATGTTTTTGTTTTTTTTGTTGTTTTTTTTTAAACAATGTTGCCAGCTATGCGTTTTTGAAACAACAATATTGCCAGCTATATGTTTAATAGTACTGTATATTTAGTATATGTATAGGTATATATATAATATATATGCCTTAATTTGGCATTAAATGACCCACAGTGGTTGATGTGCCATAAAACCCAACCAACCAAAAACCAATCAAAAACCTTTAATTTGTTTACTGGTATTTCTTGACTAGAGAGAACGAGAGAGAAAGATGTGGGGTGTAAAAGTTATCGTTATATATATACTAGCCGAGGTACCCGGCGTTGCCCGGATGTACATGGCTGTAATTGTATAACCTCATCCCCTGTATACCTGCACCCACTGTCTAGAAATGTCTGCCTGTGTCCCCGCTTGTATGCATCATCCGTTGGCATACTTCCATCATTGAGTTATGGTATTTCCTTCGTAAGTGTTTGATTGTTCTTAATAAAGGAATTCTGTCTATAAAACCTTCTTCTGTGGTTTTTGTTTCAGAGTTTTAGATATTCAGTAAATTTCCTATGACACATACATATATACACACATAAATACATATATACATACATATACATATACATACCCACATATATATACACACACATACCCACATATACAAATACACATACATACACATATACATCAAAATTTTTAACCACTTTTCTTCTGCTCCATTTTACCTTCTTACTTTATATATATATATATATATATATATATATACATACACACATATACACATATACACACATATACATACATACACACATACACATATATATACACACATGCAAATACACACACATACACATATACTTATATATATACAAAACCTAGCAACATATTAATACACTAATATACAAACATACACATTCCGCAGTACAAACACACATAACTACACACAAATATATATATATATACACACACATGCAGAAAAATGAATAACACTATGTAGTTATACAATACACATTCATATCGTCAGATTGACCATCAGGCAATAAAAGTTATAATCTATTAAACTTACAGCTTCATATCATTATCCCTATAATAAGTTAAATTTATAACGGTGTTTACAATTAACCGTTAGTTCATATCTTTGATTTAAGAGATCAGCCTTGTTTTTAAATCTAATAATTTCAAATTTTTCGTTAAGACATAGGTAACATGGGGAATATAGGGAGTTACATGTCCAGGCTTTCTTAATCAATGTCCATTTAACCGTAGGTGTTTTGTTCTTTTCTTTTAGATTTCAAAAGTACTTGGATAATGAAGTCATGTACCTATAGTTACTGTTATTAAAAGATTGCATATGCCCCCACCAGCGTTCTTTGAATGTATTCATTGTGCTACCAATGTAAAACTTCTTTATATTTGGATTTTCAATAGTTGAGATTGTACTAAGATAGACTACAGAATTAATCCCACAGTTATTTTGTAGTGGACAATTATTAGGATACCTACAATTACATAAATTATTATTCGTGTTATTATATTTAGTATTCCTGTTAGTAATCTTTTGAGTAATCAAGCTTTTTGAGTCCCTATACTTGTTAAAGACTATGTTGTTATGTTTTTTAATTATTTTCTCTAGGTTATCTGCACAACTATAGCTTAATTTAAGGGTATTAGGATTAAATATTTTACTAAGTGGGTTAGTTTCAGGGTTAGGGAAATGTTTCTTGATGAGGTTTAGAAACATACGTCCTAATTTAGATTTAACCATTATATTGAAAGAGGGAGTGAACCAGATGATCTTTCTAGATCTTCTTTTCTTATTATGGTAGTAGTTAACAGTGGTTTTATATTGAATAGTGATATCTTTGTATCCACTATTTATGAGTGCAGAATTGTAAAAGTCACTATGCTTATTAAAAAAATCTTTGTTAGAAGAGTTAGTGCTAATTCTAAATCCAATGGAAGAGGGTATATATTGATAACTGAAGGGGGATGGTTGGAATTTGGATGTACGTATATCGGGTTGGAATTAACCTTCACATATGGTTGGAAAGAGTTGCTAGCAAGGTCTAGGGTGACGTCTAGAAAATCCACTTGTTTAACATTAGTAGTGACTATTGTCCTAAGACCTAAATCCTTAAATACCCTATGAATCATTTTCCTAATACGGTCTACCTTAATTTTAGTGGAGTTTTTAACAACTAATAAACCATCATCTCTATAAAATCCTACACTATCGGAATCTAGGCACTTAAATTATACAAAAGAAATAATCCAGTGACTAACATATATATATATATGCAGTGACTAACATATATATATATATATATATATATATATATATATATATGTGTGTGTGTGTGTGTGTGTGTGTGTGTGTGTGTGTTAGTCACTGCATCTGACAGAGAGAATAAAAATAGAAAACTATATCTATTCATATTAGACTCTGCTTTACTTCGAACTGGCCTCATTCTTACACTTGCTTTAACGACATATTTTCCAAATCTTTTCTCAAATAACGTCAGTGCATTAACTGTCTCTATTTAACTTGGATCACTAAGCAACTTCTGGTCAATGGAGGCAATCTCATATCACATTCAAAACGCAGGCGTCACTTGAAAGCATTACGCATTCGACGCTTTTATAACCCGATTATTTAAAGGACTGTCTGCAAAGCCCAAGATTCAAGTGAATTCCTTGCAATGGCTCAGCTTTTGAACGAATATGTTCGTGAAAGACCAGGAATCTCATTCATTTCAGATTCCAAGTAACGTACGAAATTGAGTGGTTATTTCAGCATTATAGCAACGAATCGTACGAAAATGACTTTAAGACCTATTTTAGAATGTATTTTGATCGATATAGATCAATTATGACTTGGCATTTGGTGCCGCTGATTGGGGATCAAATTTTACGAAGTTTGAACAACAATGCGTTACATTTATCATAACTTTAATAAACATTTTTAATCTATTATCATCCGGATAATATTACTTTTATCAATAGTCATAGTTTTAAATAATTCTTTTCGTTTGTTTGTTTTGGGGTTGTTTTTTTGTTGTTTTTTTTTTGTTTTTTGTTTGTTTTTTTGTCTGTTGTTTGTTCACTTATTCAGTATTTTCTACCATAAATTGTGTGACAGGTAAATTGTCGCTATTTTTTATTTTTAATTTCGCCCATGCACGTTGTTTGTTTTTGACTTTGTCGACTGCACAATATTATAGGGCCAGTTGGGTACCGTCTGTGAGAAAAAAGACCACCAATGACGCACATCATTACGTCAGAAATTTGGTAAAGGCATGCTGCACTGCTTGGCATTCGCGCCGGAAGGTCCAATACGAACATTTCAGAATGTATGAGTGTCAATCCGAGGACAGCACAGAGGATTCGGAAAGAGTTGGATGAGTCTAATGGTGATTACGAAGGTACGACATCTCGTAAATCTCACTCTGATCGTTCTGATAAAAAAGAACTTCCGACTTTGTTGGTGAGGGCCTCAGAGTCAACACAGAGGCCTGCATTAAGTACCTTCATGAGGTAATGCTGCCCTGGGTCAAGAGTGTGGCTGCTGGAAGACTCCATGTCTGGCAACATGACTCTGCACCATGCCACACATGCAGGAAAAACCAGTCATGACTGTCAGACAATATCTGCGACCACATCACCTCTTACATCTGGACATCTAACTTCCCAGACTGCAACTCCCTTGGTTATTATGTGTGGGGTGCAGTTGAGAGAGAGACCAACAAAACTCCTTGTAGCACCAAACATGAACTGAAGGCAATGATTATGGCAGCATTCACCAAGGAGCTCGGCAGAAGAGATGCGGGAGATTTACTCTTTAGTATTTCAAGATATTTTTTGTGTAATTTTGGTAAATATATCTTAAAATGTGATGTCAATGTTATTTTCTTTTTTGCGTAATTTAGACGACAATTTATCCATCGCCGAAATAGGAAACATGAATGCATTTACAAAAACATTTCGTTATACCTGCCAAAAATAGTTAAAACCTATTCCATTCGAAAATAGGTTTTATATGCAAGTACGTTTTATACGCTATGAAATATAAAATACAATCCATATTGGTCATTGTTATTGCAAAAGCGCCATCGGTAAAGTCAGTAAACAGTTTTAAAAATTTCTTTCAATATCATACATAACATCTGCATATTGCCGGGTTCACACTCCTTCCTACTCTTTTGGACAAAAGTAGAGCTTTTCACCACCTGAAGAAACCTTTATTGGTGGATCCACGGTAGCGGAAAAGGTTGGTGTTTAACTCTGCACTTTCGATTGTTTGAACTGTGCATTGAGCATTTTTTTTTAAATATAACCGCTTCCCAGACAAGATATACTTTGTTTGAAAAACAATTTTATTGTACTATCTATCTATCTATCTATCTATATATATATATATATATATATATATATATATATATATATATATATATCCTCTGCTTTCGAGATTTCGTCTTACGAAATATCTGTAATTATACAGGTTCTTCCTAATAATGGAAATGACATTAAACTAAGAAGCAGTTACCATTTAATTGATATGGTAAACGTCTTAGTATTCCCACACCTCAGAAAATAATTTTCTCCAATATTTTCTTGCTTCGTTGTGGAAACCTAAGATCCGTTGTTTATTTGTTGACGATGTGAAAGGATTGAAATACGACAATATTCTTCACTGTTAGGCCTCAATCATTTTTCTATCAACCACTTTATAGGTACAGAAAACATCCTGCTCACATTCCTACGTACCCTTTCAAAATTAAATTAATACTATTCTGTAATCATTGGCAAAAACTATAGCAAGGTTATTTTTAGTCTGCGAACGCTCAAATGTCTTTGTATGAATTAAAGATAATTGCTTCTTGACGCTATTTCAACTTAAGAATGGCTTCATCGGAGAACTTTCTGAGAGTTAGTGAGACCTGTGTAAGTATTTAGTGGTGCTTTGAAATCTGATTAATATCTGCGCTTATAATTTGGGGCGTAATGTACTTAAGAAAGGCATGTACCTAAATCATGCAAAATGATTTGTAATGCAGCGGAACGAAGTGGAAAGGAAAATTTCCCATTCTTATTGACTAAATATAATTTCTTAAATAAAAATTCATATCTGTCCGCAGCCACAGATGATGATGATGGTATATGGTGGTGAGGGGTGTGCTATCAGAAAGGGGAGGTAAGCCAGTCACATTGATTATTGTTCTTGATTACGGCAATAATGAAGGTAAATATCATCAAATGCTTTGGCATCAAACGACACAAAAAAAAGCTAAAAACCTTTACCGTTTCTTTTTTATTAATAAATTTTATCCAATACAAGACTCGAGAGATGATGGAACACTGTGTTCGGTTCTCAAGCGAAAGACCATGAGAGACTTAAATTCCTTCCTTAAAAGTTTTCCCAATTAAATTCTTTTGACTAAATTCCACCTAATACAAGGCTCAAGACCCGACCAAAGTATAATGTTACAATTGATATGGTAAGGATGAATGAGGTGCGTGATATGAATAAGAAAAGATGTTAGGAAAGATGAAGGAGAAGAGATAAAGATTAGCACTTGACTTGAAGATGTCGAGCCTGCTCATTCTTGTCTATTTTTCTTTTTTTAATCATTTCCCTCCGACCGAGGCGATAATGCCACTAAGACACAAGGGACTACTGAGTGTTAAAAACTATGAGACTATTTTTAGAAGGAACCAGAAACCTATTCCGAAACATGAAGCAAGGGACAAACCTCTACTTCTGTTCAAAAGATCGGGGAGGAGTGTGAATCGGACGATAGGCGAACCTATCTACTCCCACTATTTTGGCATTCCATCTCAAACAATGATTTCACAGGATGATCAGAATTAGTAAGAAACAAAAAAATTCTACGAAACATTATTCTTCGAGATCATTCGCAGATCAGAAAAAACGAATTAATGTATGTAACAACCAAATACCTGTGAGATAGATAGATAGATAGATAGATAGATAGATAGATAGATAGATAGATAGATAGATAGATAGATATTTCTAATTAAATATATCTGTCTATATATGATATGTCTATAGAAATATGTATGTAGACAGTCTATTGATTTCTGACCATATGTGAAAGTTCCCAAAGCCAAATTATTCCCTCCTTCCATTATTTCAATGGCCGCAAGGTCTGAGAATTATAAGCACCACAAATGTTCATTTTCCTTCAAATACCCTGGCTACCCTTGCCCCATTCTGATGCATTCTAACGTGCAATAACCAGGTAACATGAAATATATTTTTGCCGATAGAAAGACAAATATTCTTATTATTCTACTGCTCGACGAATAAGTGAATTGCTTTCAAATAGAATCGAATATTTCTTTATCAATTTGTGGTTTTAAAAAATAGAAAATATACCGAAAAAGATATTTATTAAATTTAGATAAGTCTGGCACAATGGCAAACTGGTGTAGCATTCAAAAATTCATTCTTTTTCTCCTTTTATTTGTCCTACGAGTGCCAAGTTCTTTAAACTCGCTTTTCTCATTACGAGTCTTTTTCTTATTTTGTATGTTTTTTCTTCCATTTCCTCTAGAACTTCCTCGTCGATCTCATGCTCCGTACATGGTATTCTCAGCATCCTTCTGTAGAACAATATCTCTGTTATCTCAAGTCTTCTATTCATCTATTTCAAGTGTCTAACACTCTCTTCCATAGTGGAGGATTGATTATCCAATACATAGAAGTCCAGTAGTCTTTTCACTGTTTCTAACGAATTATTTTTTATGGTTCTTAATATTTTGCTAACCTTTTTGAAAGCATAAAACGGAAAAAATAATTTATATAAAAACTGCACATTACATAATCTTATATCTCACTTTCTATATTTCTTTTCATAAATGTTGCTGCATTTTATTATAGGCAAGACATACGGGCCGAAAATCAGCATATTCACAAGGAAAAATTAATGAAATACAGGCCATCTATATTAGGGAAGACTAAGCATTGACTTAAAGGAGAGACTTACTAATAAGGAAGAGTAAGCATTGGAATAAAAAATGAGTATCACTTACGCATTTATCATATTTTAGGACATAGACGTCACAAGAAAAAATGCTTCCACAGTTCAGAAAATAAAAGAAGTATTGGTAATTGTCAAGGGTATTCTACAGAAAGGACACACAATTTTTCTAAAACAATTTTCCATTATTTTTCAGTTATTTACGCCGTACTCTATCAAACGCTTTCGCATTATCTATACACCATACGTACAATATTTGTTTACATTTATATTGCAGTTTCTCTTCAAAGATTACAAAGCTATTTAATTCCGGGTAACAATATTAGTTTGTCACAAAGTACTCAAATTGCTTGAAGTATTTATTGCTTTTTTAAGAAACATCAGAAAGAGGCGGTTGAAATTTCTGGGACACAAACTGAAGAAAGAGGACTTGGAGAATTGAACACTCACAGTCATCGTAAAAGCATGAGAAACATGGGGAAAGGTGATTAATCTACTTAACGATTGCGTTTGTATGAATGACGGATCACGGATAACGAGTCAAAAGCTATTTAGAGCAATAAAAGACAAGAAGTTGTGGAGAGCCATGAACACACACGTCCTGAAAGGATATGGCACATAAAAAAAGTAAATGTATATGAATGGGAGAACACGGGCTAAAAGGTATGGTAATGAGACAAAAGGTTATTTTGAACAGCAAAAACAGGAAGGTGTGGAGAGCCGTAATCGCCCACATTCTGAAAGGATATGTTGCATAAAAAGTAGAAATATATGAATGACAGAACATAAACAAAGATGGATTGTGACGAGTTAAAAGGTTATTTTAAGCAAGAAAAAACAGGAAGGTATGGAGAGCCATAATAACTCAAATTCATAAAGATATATAGCACATAAAAAGGTATCTGTATATGGAAGCACATACACTGAGAGGCATTGTAAGGAGTCAACTATTACTTAAAGCAACAAAATACGGGAAGTTGTGGAGAGCCATGATCACCCCTGTTCTGAAAGGATATGACAAATAAAAATTAGAAGTATAAGAGTGGCGAACCAGTTAAAAGTTACTTAGAATAACAATAGAGAGAAGTGTGCCGATGAGCATTCAGTTACTAAATGTATTTTGTACATGAACGTATAAAAGGTCATTCATGATGACTGCTGCTTACCTTTGCTGATTATAAGAGAAACCGTTGCTTTCAGTATTTATTTCACCGAATCTTTGGGAACTTGATATTAAGAATTGAAATAAACAGCAAAATATTAACAAGATTAGATTTTTTTCTTCTTCTTTTAATTAAATAGACGTGTCTTTAAAACAAGTTTTTTCGGAATTATTTTTGTACTTGAAAACTAACTTATAAAAGTTACAGATGTACAAATGACTATATAAAAACAGATACAGAGCAATGTAGAATCGTATCTGTTTTCTTGCACACACTTGCACACACTTGCGCACACACACACATGTATATATATTGTATGTGCATAGTTTTCAAGTTTAAGGACTTCACGAAAAGACATTTTAATGATTTTTTGTAATACGTGGAAAAAAGTCATATTTTTGGACGTACTTTTTAAATATTCATATCTTTGTTTAATTTGGCATTCTTAATATTTAAGTATTTTTTTTTTCGTTCTTTCCAGATTTTTCTAGATTTCTTCTCAGTCTCTGAGAACGTTTTGAAGGTTTTTAAACCTTCGGGGAATTCAGTTGCTTTTTTGTCTCTAAATTTTATTTACCAGTTGCTTTCCTCTTTTCCTATTCATCGTTTTTAAGAGAGGTTGACGTCTGTAAACTAATCAGAAAGGTTTCTGGTTGTCGGCTGTTAATATTTGGACTTGCTAACTTTTGAATTAGGACCTATTCACAAGCTGAACACATCGGTGGTGAGGCGGAGTTGAAAGAGAAGGAAGGAAAATTGTCTTTTTTATTTCAATTTTCTTTGTTGGTTTTGCTTTTAATACAAAGTTTTCATCAAAACTTTTCAAAATAATTACACTTTTACCAATATGGGGAAAATAGTGTATTCCCATTCCTCCTCCTCTTTCTCTTTCATCTCCTTCCCAATACTCAATCATTCTCACTCTCACTGTCTTTCTGAGTGTCTTAAACTCATTTATCTTCTTTTTCCCTATAGCCTTCTTACTTTTTGATAATTTATTCTTTGTCTCACCCTCCCCCTCTCTCTATCTATCTCACTCTATCTCTGTCTCTCTCTATGTCACACTCTCTCTCTATCGTTTTTTTTGGGGGGAGTCAAATTTTTAATATATATATATGTCTCTCTTCTAGACATCTCGCTCTTGCCTCATTTTGCTATCTTTCTTTTCATCAACATCTTCTCTTGCTCGCTCTCTCAAGCTGTCTATGCTTTTTCCAAGTTTCAAAGACAGCTAATCCTACAATATTATTATTAAGAGACTTAGATTTATATATCTATAATTTAGATAGAGAATATATATATATATATATATATATATATATATATATATATATATCAGGCGTAACAGCATAATTGTCCATCCCACAAAATATTTAATATCTAAAATGCCACTAAACTAATTGACAAAATTATGGAAAAAACTACAATAGAATCCATATTAATTGGATCATTACATAAGAGTGAAACAACAGCTATTGTGTAGCTTATAGGAAACTAAATTTGTGGTCTCAATCAAATGTTCGGGTGCAGAAATGAGACGAATGTAACAAGATGGTATGGTTTAAATTTCATATCAATCCATGGAAACAATTTTTTTGAGGCTGGGATTTGTGCACCCCTGTAACCACCCTTTTTAAAATAAGTTATATATATATACCCTATGTTATTATCTGTCATACGTAGAATCTCTTTCAAATTTCATATAAAATCTATCCAATGGTTGTGTTATTTAGATTTTTAGAGAGCCCCCACTCCACCACTTCGGACTCTATATAAGTACTTTGTTAGTTGGCTTCAAAATATATCAAGGTGACTAAAGCATATAGCCCTATGGCAAAAACCCTGTGTTAACAGAGGTTCAAATACTCAAGTATGGGATTCCAAAATTTTCAATATAGTGCGGTTTAGCCCGCATTAGGCTGTCTTCATATTATTGAAATTGGCTAATATTTTGGGAATAGGCTTCATTTCAGGTCATTTACCTGATTTAATTTCATTTAAATGAAAGGGAAAAATTGAGGGTGTTTAAGGGAACCTCCTTTGATTAAAATAATATATAGCATATTACATCACTCTATTACAGCCAGAAATCTATGTTTCAAATTTCCTAAAAATCTGTCCAGCAGTTTTTGAATCCAAGGGTAAATTTTTAGGGGTTCTGCCCCCTTCGCTTCTCTCAAAAATAAATCAAACATAGCTCATTACACTCCCTTTTATATCTATTATGTATGTTCTAAATTTAATAAAGTTCGGTGAAGTTGTTTTCCTTACCATAGATGTACAGACAGATAGACACACTGACACACAGACATACACACAGACGTTCATCTTTAGATAGATAGATAGATAGATAGATAGATAGATAGATAGATAGATAGATAGATAGATAGATAGATAGATGGTGTGGGGTTCAATCATACGGTCACATCACGTTGAAACATCGGTTCCCGTACGATCACCGAAGATAAATTTGAACCTGGTCAGTACCTAGGTGGGTGACCGCTTGGCATTAATAAGTGCTGTAAGCTTGGATGTGCGGTTGTTATAATGGATAATGACTCGGAATTTTTAATCGGAGACCCGAGGACCAATTCCTATAAGGTTCGTTATATTCACTTACGCGTAAATACCTTTGGTGAAGGCATGAATCCATTTCTTCTATACCAGCTATATGTTAATTAGTAAATATAAATCGTTATTATCTCAAAAAAATCTTGCAATCTAAAAATATTTTCTGTCCTATTTTCTATCATTTTCAGCAAAACAATCTTGCATTTTCAGCAAAACAATCTTGCATTTTTAGCTAAAAAATCTTGCAAGCTAAAAATATTTTCTGTCCTATTTTCTATCATTTTCAGCAAAACCCGTAGAAAACGAATCAATCTATCATTACTCTCCAAAACCCAGCTGAACCGGTAACAGAGAGAAAAAATAAATGAAGATATATACGAATTGAAATGCATTTGTTGAATTTTGTAAACTAAGACACAAATCAATTAAATAAAGCACTTTGTGACAAACCAAACTTATTCATGTTTTGTAAGGCTCCACTTTGATACATCACTGTACAGATGACGTTCCCAAATTGAAATAAATTAAGTTAAATTTAAAGGAAGGAAGGAAGAGGTGGGTTTGGTTTGGTTTGGTTTGGTTTGGGTTTATTTTGTTTTACGGTATGTCAACTTCAATGGGTTATTTAAATGCCGACAAATTTTTTAGGATAGGTTCGTATAAATTGAATATGTATCCTTTTTCAAGAAATCAGTTTGTAGATCAGGTTTTATTGATGTAATTTTTTAAAGGTTGTTTTTGTAGAGAGTCAAATCTATTGCTAGTAATATTTTTTTCAAAATGTATTGGTGGTATTTTTACTATAAAAAATGTATTTTTATACTTTCATGGTTTTTTGACACCAGTTTGAGGGTTAGATATTTGCCCATAACTGAGGCCTTAACAGGTGCCACCACCCCGGGTCAGGGTGGACTTGGAAACAACAGCAATTAAGAGGCAGTTCCAGGCTCCTCAAAACCTCCAGATCAAAGGACTTGCTGCCGGATGTAGTCTATCGTCATACTCAGAACGAGAAAGAGGTGGGGGAATTGAGATATAAATAACTATACCTGAAAATCAATATTAATAAATTGAATTGACAAAAGAGGAAAATTTGTTTTTGCAATTTTTTTTTTTTTTTTTTTTTTTGATAATTTGTTTTTTCGTCCTTCCCGGAAGTTTATCCAAAGCAAGATGCTGAAATTAAATTCCTCAACAATTTTTTTTTTGTCTGTGCAAAAACAGTTTAATCGTAATAAATCTTTGCATTTTGCCTTTGGTGAAATTGCCAAAGGAATGCAACGCGTTGCAAAAAAATTTTTTTTCCGTTTAGTCAGTTCAATTTATTAATAAATATATAGCATGTGTTACATCGTAGGTGATGCCAGAACAGTATTTTCCCTATGTCCTTCAGAGAAACCAGGCGTAGAGTTGAGCTGAGATGTCCTCTTAGACACCATGTGATCAGCAAGCTGCACCTGGGTTACATGCGTAAGAAAGAGCAGTATGACAGAGATATAATGTAAGAAGCTATCCCAGCAATAAGACATAACACTAAGACATCGCAGATGAGTAAGTAGGGTCCACGTTTGGGATGAGTAGTCGCCAGTAACTGACGAATTCAAGAGTCGAATAAAATGTAATGTTTCGTATGAGTTATTCAGTCACTTGTAATATGCGACGATGATTCATGATAGATAGATAGATAGATAGATAGATAGATAGATAGATAGATAGATAGATAGATAGATAGATAGATAGATAGATAGATAATTTGTGGGTTAAAGTCAATTTGGTCACAAGTGCTGAATTATAAAGCTCCTAAAAGGAATCGAACTTATAAGAAATGTCCACCAAGAATAGCACTCAAACTGCTACTTTCAAGCAGACGTTTTTGATCAGTGAGAAAAAAAATCAACCTTCCATGGAAAAATCTTGGTGGTAACGGCAAATTAATGCGTAAACATTCTTCTCTGTAAATATTTTTCACTTTTCGACGTTTTGTGCACTGTTCATTGTTACTGTTTTGTACATTCACTTTTCTATCTTTCTCTCTTTCGATTTTTTTCTTCATATTCAAAACGCGCCTTGTTTGTTCCCACAATTCAAACATTTTTAAACATTTACTTGCTTGTTTCATTTTCTTTTAATAAACTTTATTTTTTCTCTTTTTAATGATATTTAAGCCTAAATTTCACCGAATGTACACATCCATTCCTTCTACCATTTCGAAAACATTTTTAAGATAGAATCGTTTTCTTTAACCAAAACGTGCAACAAGGCGAAAAATTAGCGTTTGCTTTCTGAATTTAAAATAACAAATTAACGCACTGACAGCAAAGTCCGCTTAATCCACGCGGTGAACAAGTACAGTCTGGTTATTTCTAATAATAATAATAATAATAATACGGACGTCCACTGAATTTATTACCCGCCGTCCTGAGTATTTTTCTACCTGTTACTTTCCTTCCACCTCCCACTCGATCTGTCCGCTTGTCTTTCCTTTCCATTTTGTCAGTCGGCCTGCCTGCATTTAATGGATTAACGCCATTGTACCTCTGTTTCATTAATGAACGCTATTGATAATCGATTCTCTCTCTTCGCTGCTTGTATAAATATGCAACGGCAGCTGTTCCCCGCCGTCTCTCGTCTCTGTGCCTTGTTATGCGCATGCGTTACCAAGTAGTTGGGCTTTCGTTCCCAACGCATCCTATTTATCCCGTTCATTGTCTCCAAAACTTCTCCAAACTCTGACATGTTATTTTGATATTTGGGTACACATCGTGATGCAGTCAAGACATTTTGGGCACAGGTTGGGATGTTTATCCTGCGTTCCCAGATCAAAAGGAGATCTTGTTTAACTAAGGGGATTATTACTGTTTTGTGTAATCGGTCACAAAAATTTCGAGGTAGATCGAACATCTGGTGTAGGATTTAGTCACAAGGATAATAGTTATAAAAGCTTAAATAAAATATGCAGTGAATGAAGGAAAGAAACCGAAATGTATGCTAAACAGACAGAAAAGCGGTGATGAAAGACAAATTTTGACAAAAAGTATGAAAGAAGTTCGACCAGGATTTATCAACAGCGATTAAAATCTTAACAACATAACGCAGATGACAACTGTGTTGATGATAAAACAGAAAGAAAACCACAGCATCTCCAAGACAAAATAGCAAAGGAAAGCAGAAAGAAAGGAGTAATCATCACGACACGGATTGGATTCGAATCCGAGTCTGATTCTCGAAAAGTGAACGTTCCGACCACAGGGCCACGCCCAGATACAAAGCCCGTGATAGATAGATAGATAGATAGATAGATAGATAGATAGATAGATAGATAGATAGATAGATATGAATAAGTGAATAAGTGAAATGTGTGTTATTAACGTGATAATGTTGCTACAATATTCTAGTTAGGACAACCAACATGTTTCCTTGAAAAATCAGTATTTCATTTTCTATATAATTTTTTTTAATTCTATCTGGGCTCAACTATGGCAAAATGCTCATATACATCGAGAGGCAAGCGTTAATACAGATGTGAACAGAGATAGATATTAGGTTGGTGCAAAAATAATGTCGTTTTCTCACGTAGTAACATATATGAGAAAACGGCATTATTTTTGCACCAACCTAATAGATAGATAGAGAGAGAGAGATACATACATACATACATACATACATACATACATACATACATGCATACATAAAAAGAATTCCTTGTCTGTTATTTTTAAAGAAACAATTATTTGAGTGTATAACAAACAAATTTTCCACGATCTTTCGTAGAAAATAATTTCACTTCGAAATTAATTTGACTTTGCTAACCATATATATATATATATATATATATATATATATATATATATAATTATTTATTAAAAAATATGATTCCAACAATATATATATAATTATTTATTTAAAAATATGATTCCAACAAATAAATAATTATATTTCTGCTCTACTTTTGTATCGAGCACTATTTTTTAAAAATAATAACAAAAATACTAAAGAACTTTGGATTATTTACCCAACCAGTTCTTTCCTATTTCTATATATTCCCCCCCACACACACACATACATATATATATATATATATATATATATATATATATATATATATATATATATATATATATAGTGAGAGATAGTTTTTATCACTCATATTTCATATTTTGCATTTGTACGTTTCTGTTTATTCTACGTCAGTATATATATATATATATATATATATATATATATGTGTGTGTGTGTGTGTGTGTGTGTATGTATGTATGTATGTATGTATGTATGTATAAGCGCAGATTTCTTTTAAATTAAAAGTCACTTTAAGATTTTGACATCTGCTAAACTCAATTTTACAACATAGCAAATATTCTTTAATGTTTTTAATAACTTCATAGGTTATTTTCTTTTTTCAGTTTTTCCATCTTTAATGCCGATGATGTTCATTAAGTCGACACTTAAATAATTTATCGTAAAAGTAAAACAAACAAAAAAACAGTTTATGTTAGTTCAAATAATTTTTTTATTTATTCGTCTTCGTATCTTCAAACCGGTCTGGCTGAAGACCCGAAGCGATTTTTCATTAGAACTAATCAGACAAACGCCGCCCGACTTCATATCTCTTGCACCATTTCCTATCTTTGCCAAGTTCACAGTTAATATCTTTTTGCGGCTTTATACTTTGTAGCATTAGTTTCAAAGTTATTATATGTCATCTTAATGATGCAAATGCATTTTCTTGTAATTTCTGCTGACTGAAAAGCCGTTATGAATCGCTTTTAACACATTTCATATAATTTTATTTTCTGCTTCGATTTTTAATTAAAAAGTTGGGCAAATGCTTATGAAGATTTGCGTGTAAACAAATTTATATTATCGCTGATGTTAAAGCGTCTATGATGATAGCGATATGACAGACAACGACTCAAACCGGCGGCCGAATCGGCCGAATAGGTACATGTTTACACACCCATACGTTCTGAAACACGTCAAGAACCATTTCTTCTCTATAGCCATAGTTTACCTGCAAAAAGATAATTGTCAGGTGTATTTATAGACTTCAAATTATTAATTACAGAGTTATTAACATTGGTATAAATCTACAGAAATGATTGATTTGATTTGATTTTATGGCTTATGAATACTTTTGTGGATTATTTAAAGTCAAAATATATTTTGAACTGTAAGAATAATTCTTCATTTGCAAGTAAATATTGCATTAACATTTTTTCCAGAATAATTTTTCCAGGAAAATTCCCACTATTTACCCCGTAGCTGGCGATGAGGAAATAAATTCACACTTTTTCCACGGGCATTTGTGTGTTATATTTTAGTGGGTTGAGTAATTTTTTTTTTTTACAGTGTGACTTACATCGACTAATTTGCGCATCCGAGAGTCTTAATAATGAACAAGTGCCTTCTGGATGGATTAAAACATACGCCCACCCTTGTATGGGAAAACCAAAGTTTGATCTGGCATAATTTAGATCGCTTCAGATCCCAGCAAGGTTCAATATATATATATATATATATATATATATATATATATATATATATATATATATATATATATATATATATATATATATATATATATATATATATATTAACCTTTATTTAGTCTAACACATGACCACAATTATGAATCTCTCGGTGAAGACCAAACGATAGCAATCACCTTTGAGACGAGTTATTTACAAAGCATATATATGCGTCGCCTATATTTTATCCACGCGAAAAGTGAAATCGGTATGACGAGTTCAATTTCTGGCTGTTACTTCTGCACAAATACAGGGAATCTATCTCTCCTCCCCCATTACCAACTTCTATTGGGTTAGATACCAAGGCAGGTTGGTCTTTCTAGCCTTTGTTGGCAACCAGTCTAAGAGACTAACAACTCTGAATTCAAAACCGTTTCAGCGTGCTCCTGGCAAATTCACACCGAGAAAATTGACTTGCTACAAAAACCACTGTAACAGGGCGAGTTCGTAATCCAATTCCCCACAGAGAAGTTTACGGAAGTCAGATATATCACGAAGTTATATTAAAATACGTTTAACCCGACCAAGAATCCCTTCCCACAAAAAATATGTCTGCTCATTTGACTAGATTTTGAGGAGTTTGCTAGGTTGACGCGGTTGCTGAAATGTTCTGAACCCAAATTCAATAATATTAAATTTGTTTTGAAAATGGAAATGTGAAATCGATAATTTCTAAAACTTACATAAAATAATAATAATAAAACTTTAACAAAATTAACGAATGATTCTTCTTTAATAATCAAATTTTCATTTCCTTCAATTTTTCAAAATCATAACTTTTAAATTTCTAAGTGGGATTATAAGTATATAGCGAGAGAAATATATATGAAGAGTCTGGGATAGATAGATAGATAGATAGATAGATAGATAGATAGATAGATAGGTAGATAGGTAGGTAGGTAGGTAGGTAAAAATAGATTGAGATAGACAGGTACATAGTCTCATTCAGACGAGGCTATTTAAGAACACGACTTCAAGCTAATTTCCTTTTCTAGAAATTTGCCGTGTAGCGCAGCCGATTCTATGTTCAATTTCCCGATACTAAATTTGTTATAACTGATTTATACACCGAGTTATTTGGGCTCTTTGTGGTAATATAATGGTAAGCCAGCTTGTCTCGCTGGATCAATTACGACTGAATAGTGAGTCTGATCCTCACGAGGTGCCCCACACTTCCGGGTTTGTGCCATAAATAAGCTACACTTAGAAAATGACCATAGACCTGGGTATTTAAAATGTTTGCTATTTACCAATTCCACATCCTGATTTTTTATGATGGATTCAATCTATGTACCATCACTTTTTTTTTTTTTTTTTCCAATCCCAGATCATTTTTTTCTGTTTTGGGAAGATTTATCTTGAGTCTTGATTCTTGGAATATTTACTTCAGGATGTTGATTTTTTATTAATTTTCTTTTATTGATAAAGAATGGCCTGACTTTATACCTTGCAAAAATCCAAACAATGTAAGAAAAACACAAAGATATAAGTAAGAAAACCAGTTGAAATATATGTAATGATGTAACTACTTCATCTGAGCAATTCTCAACGGGAATTTATTGTTTTTAATATTAATTCACGTTGTTTGAATCATTGCTTTTATTTGACTTAATTTAATTAATCAGCACACGATTTCCTTTCTATTTCCTTCCGTAATTACTTATTGTTTAATTATTTCCATATTTCTCAATTTTTCATTTTCTTTTTCTTCTTTATTTTCTATTTTCCTTTTATTTTATTTTTTTAATTTCTTTCTTTTTTCTTCTTCGTCTTTTTTCTTCTACGTATTTTTCCATTTCATTTTTATATTTCTCCTTTCTTTTTCTTCTACTTTTCTCTTTTTTCTTCTTTATTTTTAATCATTTTTTCTTTTACTGTGTTCTTTTTCTTTCTCTTCATTTCTTTTTTTTATTTCTCTTATTCTTCTTACTTTTTCTCCATAGTTTCCCTTTTCATTTCCTTCTTTATCTTATTCTTTTCCTTTTTTTGTTTAGTATTACTTTTCTTTGTCCCTCTTTATTACCTTTCTTCTTTCACTATTTCTTTTTTCTTCTTCATTCCTTCTCTTTTTTTAAATCTTTTATTCCTATATTTCTTACCATCATCATCATCATAATTGTCGTCTTCATTCTGAAAGAAGTTCTATTGTTTTCTAAATAGAAGTCAATGTATCCGTTTCTAGATTCATCTTCTTCAATTTTATTTCAAAAATTTCCTTCTTCTAATTTCAGTCTGAAAAACATAACGGAAATTCGAACAGCAACCCTTGCAGCTTTACCCGCAGGTGAGTTAGTCCTGATTTTTGCCAAACAACTTTTGTTCTTTCACGATACTTTACACTTTGTTAGAGTGTTTAAAATATGTTTCCATAGATAGATAGATAGATAGATAGATAGATAGATAGATAGATAGATAGATAGATAGATAGATAGATAGATAGATAGTCTTGGCAAAATAAAAATTCATTCGCAAGCGACAGGTAATCGAATCTTTGCTCAACTCCTGCGCTTTAAGCACTCAGCCTCACCGTTTAGTAAATGTGTTTTTAGTGGAAACAAATTTCGCCATCAAAAAGATTAACGCTTCCTTATTTACTAAAGTTCGACAAATTCGATTGAATTCTGCTGCTGATTCGTTGTTCATCGATTAATGAAACGCTGAAACATTAATTTGATTTTGATTCAGTCAGGAAAGGAATCATTGAAAATGTTGGTTTTCAGGACTTTTATTTTCTTTCAACATTCGCTGGAATTTTCGATGGTAAATTTAGTTTGTACATCTTAAAGAACATTAAAGTATTGTAACCAAAGTAATGTTGTGTAACGTGGGATTCTTTCCTTTCTGTAAGGTATCCTATTAAATATATTTTCTTATGGACGTTAAATAAGCCCTACCTCTATTATAGGGAATAGAAAATATAGTTTTTCAATTCCTACTTTAAATAATATTTTAAAACGTAATAATAAGAAATTTATGATAATTGCTGGATTACAGCGCTTTCATAGATAGATAGATAGATAGATAGATAGATAGATTTCATGACAACCTCTTCATAAATTTCTATTTTTCTTTCGATGCATCTACCCAATCTTCCCTGTCTTATTTTAAATCTCTCTCCCTTCTCTTTCCCACCTCTCTATCTCTCTCTCTCGCACACACACACACACTATCATACGTACTAGTTTCAGTTTATTTCTTTATTTTCTCTTTGTCTGTATCATTCTATCGAATTTTGCTTATATCTACAGAATTCAAGCATATTATTTCTCTTTACTTCTTTCTTTCCTTCAGCCGCTACAACATCAACAAATCAAATTAAATGTCTTATTTTGGAATTCTAAATGTTGTATGTAATAAAACAGTTTAATTTTATTAGAGAACTATCTGAGAAATCACATAATTTTGCTCAAGCATATCAAATGATTATTGACAATAAATTATCTAACTATTTAAAAAGAAATAACAAAAGAGACTAGCGTTCCGCCATATGAGTTTCGTCATAGTCCTCCCCAAAATAGAAAGCCATTTTCTTGCTTAAAAAGGAATTTCTTCGCCAGGTTTAAACTCACGCTCTTATTTTGCGTCATGTTTGGCTGATGTCTTAGCCAAAGCTAACGACCATCAAAAGACAAGAAATCTGAATCTATTGGACTTTGCACCACCAGGTATTTTGCTAATGAAAACGTTTGACCTGTAGTATTTGCACAAGTTTTAATCTTGTATCTTTTACACCCCCTTGCAATTGGATAAAATGTCAGCCTGATGCTATAATGATAGTTTTAAGACTTCGAGAGAGAAGAAGAAAAAAATCGAAATAGAGAATTAAAGTGATATATAAATATGGAAAGTGTAAATAAAAAATGGATTAGAAACAAAAATTGAAAGATGCAGTATGAAAAAGAAAAGATTAAACAGAAGAAAACAGTCAATATTCGAGAAAAAAAGAAAAAAGAAAAATATATATATATACACACACACAGGTATAGGATTGGTGTATACGGAATAAATTCCAATAACCAAGAAATACTATTCTTAAAAGAATGCTCAATACAGAGTAGAGCAAATATAATTATTTATTTGAAAATTATAACATAAATATGTTATAAAATCACTACAAAAATAGCCATTTTGTTTCAACACTTCTGGTGTCTTATCAAATGATCGTGTTGAATGTAGAATAAAGGGTTTTAAAAGTTTCAAATCAATTAAACATCCCTCGCTTGGGGAAACGCTGTTACATAAGCTGAAATGACCAATCAAAATACAAGTATATGAGAATTCAAAAAATGGACAACAAACTTTCGTTATAATAATTATTTAATGCTTTAATGTTAGGGTTAGACTAAAATAGAATTTATCCTAACTTATAAATATTAAATTATACTATAAAATTTAAAGTTCAAAATTACCAATTTTAAATTTAATCTATATTAAGTTTAAAATTATAAAATTATTTAAAGATGAAACTGAGGAAAAATATATATGTTTATCTATTTATTTTATTTATATTGAAATTAAGTTGGAATAAACGTTAAGATCTAATGCTGCTCTGAACTCCGCGACAACTTGAATACATTTGAAGCAAAAAATGGGTAAGAGAGGATGAAATCTTGCAAATCTTCCCGGGTCCTAACCAGAGACCTAAGGTCAAAAATTGTATCATGACATTTTCTACCGAGCATGTTTCTGAAGGAAAAAACAAGAAAAAAATAAACACCTAAGATCACACATATTTTACATGGATAAAACCCTTCGTAATATATGAGCTGTACTTGCGAGTAAATTTTTTTTTTTTGTATTTCTTTAAGTCATGGGCAACCAGGTTTCCCCTTCAATGAATCTGTTGGAATCTTTTCCAATTAATCCGGGGGCTTCAATTACAACTGGAGTTGTTGATGTCCTCATATGCTACATTTTTAAGATTTCGATTTCAAGATTTTTTTTAAGATCTTCAAAGATACATTACAGTCTGCAGGGAATTCCATGTCAATAAGAAGGCACATTTTCTTTTTATGGTCTCTGATCCCTATATCTCGGCAATTAGCTTGATTCTTCTATCTGTGTGTATTGTAAACTCCCATGAAATTGTTATAGGACCTATCTCTGTAAACGGGTCTGGGTGGTGTTCATACCAATTTCTTTCAGTTTCCTTTCTGTAAAAGTTGCATATTTTTCAATGCAGATATTAGCCCCCCTCTGTCATGCCTGGTTTTATATTCAGTGGCTGCCAATACCCTATAACAAGATGGTCAATTGTTTCTGTATATTTATCACAGAATCTGCATTTTTGACTAACACAATTTTCCAGTATGTGTGCTTGGTAATTTCTATTTAGCAAGCATTGGGTCCTGTGCAGCAAGAATAAAACCTTCGTTTTCTTCTTTTAACCCTTCACTACGTAGCCACTGATGGATACGGAGTTTGTCTACATCTGCTTGTTTTCTACGGGCTGAATATTGACCCCGAAGAGGTTTATTCCTGTATCTGGTGGGTTACATTTGCCTTTGCTTCCTTTTTTTTTAAAGTTTTTTGCAGTTTTAGTAGTATTGTGTTTTACTTGCATTTCTTCAACCATTTGAAACTCCATTTTGAACTTGTTGACTTCCTTTATGACTGAATAAAGTTTCTTACATCTTTCATGTTCTTTAACACGGATCATAATCCAGTCTTCTGTAGTTTCCAGGTATCTTTGAAGACCAATTGCTGTAGTTTTGTAAGAGAGTTCTAGCTAAACTAATTCTCTGCCTCCTTTGGATCTGGGCACATAAGACAATAAACACAGCCCTGGGATAATGCATGCGGTGGTAAGTGAAAAGCTTTCTCATTTTGGCTTTCATTCGCTTAATGTCAGCTGTGGTACAGTTAAAGATGTTGAAACTGTATTGTACCCCAGGGACAGCCAGGATGTTTCTGGCTGATATTCTGTTTTTTGAATTCAGCTCGATATTCATTTCCGGACGCACACGCCAGTAGTACCCCTTTCTTACTTTCTCCTTCGCTTGGGTATGCTGTATTCCGTTCCTTTCGCTAATTCTTAGGTACCTATAGGTTTCTTCCCCAATCTTTGTGACAAAATCTAGATTTATTGAGTGTGTTTCTTTAATTCTCCCTTTTTTGAGTGCTACTTTTGCACATTTATCTAATCTGATGTCCAAACTGATGTCGTCACTGAAAGATTTTACACTATTCAGGAGACCCTTCAACTCATTGTTGTCCTTGGCAAAGAGTTTGAGATCATCCATGTAAAGTAGGTGATTGAACAATTTCTTGTTTACATTGTAT
>OZ010603.1:49847776-49885276 GCA_963932145.1 Acanthosepion lycidas | reverse complement strand
TTCACTATCGTATGTGACTATCCGTGAATCGCCAATTCTTTACACGCATAAAGAAAGCATTTTTGTCATAAGCATCATCCCTATTATTATTATTATTATTATTATTATTATTATTATTATTATTCCTTTGAATGTTCTGGTGATTGTTGCTAAAGAGTGAATGAGAGCAAGTCTCCTCAACTTTCAGACACCTTCCTCAGTATCCTACATGGTCTCAGTTTTTCCTTAAATGTTTAATTCATCTATTGATGATGTTAGCGTTTTTAATGGTTCCAAGTGCGACAAATATTATCGGAACGACATAACCCATCTTCAAATGGGGAGCAAGGTTCTCATGTTTTTTCAGTGTTCTTTCTCCGTTGTCTACTCGTACACAGTCTGGCTAGTTCCCCTTTCCTTGATTTCGTCTATAGGGTCCGATTTATTTACATGTATAATATTATCTTTGTAAAGTCTGCGAAAACACGTGATAAAGTCTCACCTACGTAAATTCATTGTTTTTTTTTTTTTTTTTAACTCTCTCACACCGGTATAAAATGAAAACAGTTAATATTGACCTGAGGGTGTGTGGCTTTAGGTATTTTCTTCGAACTTGGATTTCCTTCTCGCGTGGATGGGAGAGATTAACCTTTTCCGTCTTGGTTGGGACGTTTATATATTTTCTTGTAATATGTGTACACCCTAAGCAAAGTTAGACACATTTTGTTCACAGGATATCAGGAGCAACCATTGATATCCTGTGAATCTACACCTGATGATTAGGAGGGACACTTTTCAGGTTAACTCCCTCATCCACTTGGTTTCTCTGGTGCTCTAGTCTGACAACAAGTGCAAAATCTACTTTGAGGTCTCTTAGTACATAATGAAGTCTCCACAGTTTATCACATGCTACACTTGGATAGGATGCTTAGTATGGGTCTTTAAATTCTAGAGTATTTTTATCAGAAGGATGTCTTTTTATGCTTATATTATTTATTTACGTAGCCGAACCGAACATATTTGCAATATTTACAGTCCGTGATTCTTCCAACTCTGTTGTTCATGTTTTTGTATTTCTTTCGATACAGTTACCTACATAGATTTGTGGTGTGATTTATTATTATATATTTATCGTTATATTTATTCTGTAAAGAAAATGAACTTATCGACAGGAATCGAGCCTGTATTTCCCATCAAGAAAACCACTTTATTAACTTGGAAATATCCCAGGGCTATTCCCCTTATCCCTGTGGCGTGGCGGGGGGGGATGAAGAGATGGATTCATACCTTTCCCAAGGGTATTTACGCGTAAATGAATGTAACGAACGGGACTGGAATTCGAACTCGGCCCTCCGATTTAGCATTCTGAGCCGATATCCTTTACTTTACCGAAATGGTTCCTGTGGCCTTAGCTTGAAGATTCAGTTACATAGAGTCGAATACAGATTCGACTTCAGTCAGGACGCTCATTTTCTTTAGTAAGACTCTTGATCTATAAGTGAGTAGACATTACTTTCATCGTTTAATGAAAACGGGGATGTATAAACATGCCTACCTATTAAATATAATGTTTATATATATATATATATATATATATATATATATATATATATATATAATTGCTACCCAAATACACAATTATATATATATATATATATATATATATATATATATATATATATATATATATATAATTGTGTATATATATATGTGTGTATTTGGGTAGCAATCCCTCTTTTGTACATGTTTCGTTAATGATTACTGACAAGGTACTGCGATTATATTTCTTCAAATGTTATATTTCGTGGATATCGATGTTTGAAATAGACGCCCTATTTTTTTGTTTTTTCTTTTTTAGTTTTATTTTAAGCAATGTGTATTTTGTCTATCAGCCTGTGCACTTGAGAAAGCTTATTAAAGAAAATGTGGTCTTCACCATGTTTCGAACTTGCGTCCTCCTTTATTAGGCGAACCCACCATTTGATCCGGTGTTCTCCGGAACAGTAATCTACAGAACATTTTTTCTTATCCTTTTAAGGCATGCTTGCACGTTCAGTTATTCTTGAAACGCCATATCTGCTCAGTTTCTTATCTGAAACGTAACCTAAGCAATTTCTTAAGAATTTATGGATTCATTTTTATTAATTCAAACGTTATTTCTAGCGACTACTCATGCTTGAAATAGACGCCCCGTTATGTGTTTTATTTTTTATTATTTTAAAGTGTAAAAAACAGAGTTTCCATGAGTGTGCAGCCCGTTAAATGTAATACACACTGTTTATTTCTTTTTAAAGCAGTGCATCTATTTCAAATACGGGTATCCACTAGGAATAACGTTTGGGGTAATATTAATGTCAGAATAAAAATAAACCCATTAATTATTTAGAAATATATCTTAATTCAAGAAATGTATCTATGCAGATCAGATAACTCCCTTGTATTCACTGATATTGTTTTTGTTTTTTGTTTTTTTGTTTTGTTTTTTGTTTGTTTTGAGGGAGGGTTATATTTCTGGATAGAAAATAAACAGTTCTTCTCATTTTTACCACCTGGTATAGTTTGTGTTTGAGAAATATCTTTAGCGGGCTTTGATAACAGTGAAAATAAAGCAATGTAAGTAATGTTATTAATTCACTATAATAACGAAATAAATAATTCATTACAATTTATTTTCTTTTTATTGGTTATCCATAACTGTCAGTTTCCTGACCCATCGTCTGACTGCGATCGAAAGATCACGACGACGAATCATGGCGCTGGGATTGGAGCAGAATGTATCGAATAATATCACTACGCATGGGAATGTGCAAAAACAAAACAGCAGGCACATTCGAAGAGAAGGATCACAAGAACAGGTCTACTTGACATGCCCCATAAGCGAAATAATATAAAAGTAAATATCATATTTTGCCAATAAGAGACGTCTGTATTATTCTGGAAATGAAAGTCAAAGAGGAAAAAAGTGAGAGACAAAAAAATAAATAAATAAATAAAGATTCATTTTGGTCCGGCGAAGACAAAACTCTCTTATATATTTGCAGGAAGATAATATGTATATTTTTATGAAGAAACGATCATCATCCAAAGAAACGTAATTCTTCTTCTATGTGCCGTCTTTTTTCAGAACGTTAGCGATCATGGCTCTCCACAATTTCCTATACTTTGGATCTCTTATTAAATTTTTTTTCTCTCCTCAACCTTGTTTCGTCATCCATTTCCTGAAGCTCGCTAGGTAGTTTATGCATTGTTTTCCCCTGTCCCTTCTGCGTCCAATCTGTCCTGTGAGTATCAAATTTTCTAAGCCCTCTTTCATCAGAATTTTCAACTGTTTCTTCCTGATGTTAAGTATTAGAAGAAGAATTTAAATTTTAGCGACAGCAAAAAATATTTCAAAGCTTTGGGATCGCATCACTGGCAATTTCCCTTCCAGAAAGGGAATTTATTTTATTATTATTCCATATATATATAACGGTTAGCTGCTCATTTCCGAGTATACCTGTCTGCTGAGACGGCTGGCCAGTCCCTATTGGGTAGACGTCTGCTCAGACACATTTATGTTTATTCACATTTGTGTGTTGAGCCAAACTGTAGTTTATACTGCAACTATGCTGATCTTAGTTACAGTTTCTGTTAGAAAGTGCATCGAGCGGGGTCAGTAGTTTAAACAAAGCCAGTACGCTCACCCCCCTCAGTCACGATAACTTGTAATGTCGCGATAGCACAACCATTGACGGAACTGTTCCTTCTAACCAATTTCACTTACAAAGTTTGGGTCAATCCGTGGTATGGTTTTCAAGGACTTTCCAAAGGTACCGCACGCTGGGATCGACTCCACATGCCGATATTATCAAGAACTCATATTCCTGACAAAACGACTATGGTGAGATTCGAACCTGAGTTTCATGGTCAGAAAGCAAACGTTCTAACTATATATACATATGTATAATGGAAACGAATAAAAATTCTAAGTTGTGATCTTTTATGAAATAGTTCTGATCCTCAACAATGAAAACAAAATGAAAAGAAAAACAAAGTGAGGATATCGTAAGCTAGAGTCACAGTACAGAATGACCATGTGTATGAAATGATATTTTAGCTGAAAACTCAACAAAATCAGTTTGATAAGGTTCCTTTAAATATCATTTGTAAATTATCTTGAATTTGTATTTATCAATAAAGCAGACATTGCCATATTTACTAAATTTTTATTAGTGTTTTTCCATATTAATTCTGTTGCTTTGCCCTGAATAATTAGTCATACTCGTAATTAATCTGAACTTCTTGCGGGTAAGAATTAGCTTGTAACTATCAATAGCTAAAAGATTCAGCTAGTATCATTTCATCATCCCCAATCAGCAGCTGAGTTTTTACCATTCACATGAACAGTTGCACGCTCAACAAGTCTATTGGGATTCAGATTCACTCCAGACATCAAATGGAACTCATATATATGATTCTTAACTAAAATGGAAAAATAGTCGCTTCATTCTATCACTCCAGAAAGTAAACGACCTCTCCTTATACTATGCTTTATCTTTGCAAGGGTTAGATTTAATAAAAAATGGAGCATTGCTGCCCTATCCCGGGATTTACCAGCCCAATTCCTACTTTCCAATCTTGATAGGGATCAAAATCGTTTACGTGATTTTATGATGATAATTTTTTTTATTCTGCAGCCTCCCCACCCCGACGTAATGTCGGTACTATGTCACTATTTGAATGGTAAAAATTCAGATGAGATTTATTCTTTAGTTCCACTAGTTCAGACCTTTACAGCTAAGACTTGCTATGATACTTCCACAAAGTCGAATGTTATGAACAGGCTTCCGCGCAGATGCTTCCCTAAAATCTTCAAGTCTCGAGTCAGACGTTGTTTATCCTCCTTATCCTCATAATCTTAACCTACTACGTCCTCTTCTTACATTCATAACACACACTTCATTCAGTTAACTCTGCTTTGAATGACTCTTGAGCCTTTTATTGAATAAATTTTAATTTTAAGAAAAAGGCATTATCAATTAATATTAATTGCTGCTCACTGGATTACCACAATGAACGCTTTTATCCGCTGGGCCATGTGTCATTGCCCGAGAAATGTAAATAAAGAATAGTACCCATCTAAACATTTGACAAGGAATAAAAAAAAATATAGGAAACTAACCGCTTACTGTTTTGAAGATAGACGCATCACAATCTTCACAAAATCTTTTATATATATTTTGGACTAAGCACGTGATAGTTAAAACCGTTTTGGTGGTTACGGTGTTAGTCTGTGCGTCTTTTCCTCTAGTTTCAATGATCAGCTAATGAGCTTAGGTAAGTCATTATTTTGAAGGACACGTGACCCAGTGGATAAAAGCGTTGATTGAATCCAGGGACTTGACCCAAAGAGTTTAAGTGCAATACCTGGCTACAGTAGAGGTGCACACAAAACTTGTAAAGTTGAGTTAAAGGGAGATTACTGATAAATCCGGAAAAGACATGGCACGTAGAACTAGAACAATCTACCCTGGTGTAATGAAATAAAGTGTTTAGTTCGAAATTCCACTCACCTGAAGAAGGCCGGATAGTATAACGATCGAAACGTTGTGAATAGCAGCAAAGATGAGGACAATAGCCCGAACAATGTAAATAATTACAATAGTCCATCTCAGAAATATAGACAGGTAATATTAATTTTTATTAATATTTTTCACAGTTTATTTCTCTAGTAGTAGTAGTCATAGTTCATTGATGAAATAGTCAATTATTTTTACTGGTATTTCTGTCATGTTAGTCTCTTGTTTTTATAGCTACAAGTAGTACAGTTGTCTCAATTTATTCCAAGGAGTATTAATTCACTTTTTACCGGAAATTCTTTCATTTTAATATATCTTTAATTAACACCTCGGAGTAAAAGTTTTGCGTCATTTGTATGAATTATTGAATCTTTGAATTTCACTCTTTATTTAAGAAATCAGCCCTTTTCCTCAGTACATGAAACATCGCCATAGAAGACTGGCTGTTTGTTGAAAAATCATTGAAATGTCGATTCAAGTGGAATCTCCAACTCCTTCCACATATTTACCAGATGTCCATGAAAGATTTCGTGTTTAATCGCATCAACTGCTCCGAACATTGTCTTGATCAGATTTGGCAAAGGTCCTGTTGCATCGAACACTCTTCATAAAATAAACTTGTTACGTAATTATTACCCCATGTAAATATCTATATAGATAACTTTCATCCCATTCTAACAAATAACCACATGTGTGAGTCACTAGTCTCTCTCTCTCTCTCTCTCTCTCTCTCTCTCTCCACACACACATGCATACATATGTGTGTGTGAGAGTATGTGCGTATATATACATGGTGAAAATAAACGATTGCAAGTTTTAAAACCATTATAAAGCAAGTAAGCAATTGTGAAAATATATTTTGAAAGAAATTATGAAATGAGATTTATGAAATTATAACAAATTTTCACTTGTTCCTCCATTTTGTTGTATAACCAAGATTGCACTTTTGATCAAATTATTGACTATCCATAACTTGAAGTGCGCGCTCAACTTCATAGGAATATCACCTACTTGAAAGAATATCACGCTGTGTCTTTGTGGTTTAAAACTTTTCTATCAGACGAACAAAAGGATCCTGTTTTAAACTGTTACATGTTTTATAAGGTCTCATTCCTGCTGATGGACTCTGATGATTACCATAATACAGCTTCACAAGCGACAGTCGACAGTCTAAAGTAAGCTTTGAAATATTTTCTAGAGAATGATTTGTCAAAACAAAATCCAGCTTATATATATTTAATGTATTAGAAATAAATGCCGTGTCATTACTTGATTGTTTAATATTAAAAAACAAAACTTGGGCACGTTTATTTTCATCCTCTCTCTCTCTCTCTCTCTCTCTCTATATATATATATATATATATATATATATATATATATATATATATATATATATAGATAGATAGATAGATAGATAGATAGATAGATAGATAGATAGATAGATATAATATATTATAATATTTTTTTGTTTAAAAATATGATTCCTTCGCTATATAAGAGTTCTCATGTTTCAAAAACGAGAGCCGAAACCATCCAAATAATTATTAAAATTAAGTTGAATTGAGGTGTTTCATCTTCAAGCGAAATTTTAGGAAAAAAATTCCTAAAATTTCGCTTGAAGATGAAACGGGACTAAACACCTCAATTCAACTTAATTTTAATAATTATTTGGATGGTCTCGGCTCTCGTTTTTGAAACATGAGAACTCTTATGTAGCGAAGGAATCATATTTTTAAACAAAAAAATATTATAATATAAGCTCTACTTCTGTATGGAGCACTGTCTTCTTAAAAATAAAAACAAAAATACTAAGGAACCCCGGATTATGCACCCAACGTGTTCTTTTCTATTTTCTGCATAGCTGTAAGACGCAAAAGGCTACCGAGAGTGAAAGCAAATGTGAAGACTTTAGAAGGAAATCCAGTCCTCAATAGAAAAAAGGGGATGAACTCTACTCTTGTTCAAAAGACTGCAGAGAAATATGAATCTGACGACAGGACAACCTATCTAATCCTATATACAAAATCACATGACTATAAACGCCATTTTTATATAGCATATGTAAATTCATGCATACACATAAAACCATGCATAGAATGCAAAATGTTTTAGGAGACTAGAATTAGTCATCAGTAATTTCATCTAAAATACGATAAATGACATGGTTAAAACATTGATCCTTAGAGGAGATTAATATTCACATTGTTTGCCTGTTATAGTGGCAACGAGAATAAAAGTGATGCGGCAGTAGGCTACCTGGTTAGAGATTTGGGTCATGAATTTTCCATGGCAAAGTAATTGTGAGTTATAATATATTCTTATAGACAAGGGAGAACAGTGAGTTGTACTAAATAAGAACAAAATGTGATATCCTTAGATATGGACAGCGGAACGAAATATACGTCAATTATATAATGTAACCCGGATCGACAGACACCGGATGAAGACCAGAAGAACAGCAGCTGAAACGTTTTGATAATAATAACAACAAAGATAAGGACATTGGCTCGAATGTAAATAATGAAAACTTCTCATACCAGAAATTCAAACAAAAAAAATTGAAGACGATGAACATGAAAGAATATCAACGGGAAGCAATACTTGTTTGCACTCGTTTCCCGCCTTTCCTCAAAGAAGATGTTACAAACCTGATGCGCTAGGCAAGATTAAATGTATATTTAAATACTAGTTTCGTCTACAGAAAAAAGAACTAAACGAGAAATAAATTGCATCTTTTAGCATCGGATAACAAAGAAATTGAAGCAATAATGTGACTATGGCTGGCTTTATTAAAAACGATCGATTAACTTAGAGACAATCGATACTGAAAATAAACACTTATTTAAAACAGACAAATGTCATTCTTTTTTTTTTTTTATTTGGATATTTTGTATTTTTGATAAAACTGAAACAAAGTTTCTACGAGTCAGCTCAAAGAAACACGCTCATAGCAACCTAAAGGAAGTTGAGTTTGCTCAAAGTTACACTTTTATACACTGTGTCCATTTAGGACGTAGTCGATCATGGACCTCCACCCTTCCTGTCTCTTGTAGTTCTTAATAATTTTTTTGTTATTTCTCCCAGACCCTGTTCTGCTACCCCACTTACCCCGTTAAGTATGTCACGCGTTGTTTTCCCTTGTCTCGCTTTCCCTCTTTCTGTCCTGTAAGTTTCAGATTTTCCAAGCCATCCTTCCACATCACGTGTCCCAGAAATTTCAGCTGCCTCTTCCTGATAGTAAGCATAAGTTTCCTCTTTGTTTACATTCTCTCCAAAACCTCGTCGTTGCTCACATGTTCTGTCTTGGCAATCCTTAGCATCCTTCAGTAGAAACACATTATTCTTTGGGTCTTCTCTCCCCTTTTCAGGAGATTGTCCAGAATTTGCTGCCATACAGGACAGATATCACAGTACTAGTTTCTTTGTTTCCAAAGAAACTTACCTCTCTCTTAATACTCTGTTGAGCATTTGGAATACGCCTTTGGCAATCCCAAAGTTACACACAGCTCAAAGCCACTCGCTCATAGCAAATCAGCGATTTGTCATGAGTCGACTGAGAACCACCCACAGTGAGAGTAGCATTCGGAAAATGAAGAAAAACTGAGACACTATATATTTTGTAAATAATTTTTGTCTTCAAGCATAAACTGTCTGAATTATATTTCATACATTGTAAACAGAATATATTGTCTGTTTACGAATTACCATGTAATATGATTTCTGGAAGAAAAAAAGAGATTCTCTTTCTTTCTTTTATTTTTGTATTTCTGTCTGAATGCCGCTGTTACTTTAACTAATTCTCGTGTGAGAGAAAATCACCTCTCAATACACCAGAAATTTCGGAGTACGCTTACTTATCCCAAAACTAGTATTCCAGTTGACATAATCCATTCAAGATTATCTTCAGAATCGTCCTAAGTACATTTGAAGATCCCAAAACTAGTATCGAAAATGACCTAACCCATCCAGAAATATCTCCAGGTGTCTTCTCTCTGTCTTTTCTACAAATATTTTCATGGCAACTGCTCTGACGAGCTTTTTCCCTGGTACCCCTGCATGAATTTAAGCTTGCTACTCGATTGGCATCTAGGTCCAACCCGTTTACTGTTGAAATAGCTAAATGCAACCACCACTTCTACTCCAATAGTTTCTTTTCTCGCACCTCACCCTTGTGGAACTTCCTTCACCTTACTTGCTTCCCTGATACAATCTTCAAAAATTTAAATGAATGCCAATCGCCATCTTCTGTCTTCTTGAATTACATTAATCTTTTGTCCTTTCCTCTATCCTACCTATATTCAGTCTTTCTCTCACTTTTACTCCCTGTAACCTCATGCGTACTAGTTGTATTCCCACGTTTCTTGGGGTGAGATGATTTAAAAAATAAAAAACTTCTTAGGTACGCTTACCGATCCTAAACCTTGTGTTCAAATTTACTGAACCGATCCACGAATATCTCCAAGACATTCCCCAGTACGCTTACCGATCCCAAGACTAATGTTCAAATTGACTGAATCTATACACGAATATCCAGTACTTTTTTTTATCTCGCCGTTTGAAACTCTGGAACAGATTCAAAAACGATAATTATTAAAATAAATATTAATAAAAAAATGTCGATGATAATCAGTATATTTCACTGATTCTTTCGCCTTCGAGGAATTCTACGTTTTGTTGTAATATTTTTTCTTTGTTTATTATTACAAAATCTGATCCACTTTTCTGAATGGAGTCGCGTCTGCCTTGTCTCAACAGGACCCCGTCTATTTGTTTGTAATCAGATCTACTAACTTTACCTGAATGGAATTGTTTATCAGGATTTCGAAATTCAAAAACATTTTGTTTTAATAAACACTTTTTTGTTTTTACTAATTTGTTTCCCATTTTTCTTTTTCGAATTCTTTTTCACTTACGTCTTTCTATTCTTTGTCCTCATAGCTACACTACCCCTTGGCGAAATTCTAATTGGACCATGTTTAATATTTCCTATTCGAATAGTTTCATTTAATGATGAGTGATTATTACGATAACTTTTGACGCTAGAATCAACCTATTTTATGAAACATTTTTTTTATTATGATCACGAATCCCGTAAGTCATTAGAGTCGAAGGGACACCATATATATTCAAAACCATGTAGCAATGTGTGTAAATAGAGCAAGATAAACTGACGGAGCACATCCGTCTTCCGACTGGTTTTGAATTAGACTAGCTATTGTCCAAAGCAAGATAATTTAGTCTGCTCTGCAATTTAACCGATAGCTGAAGAGAGATTGATTCATGCATTTTTATAATTATTGAACGAAAGTGAACAAAATATATTCGGTTAGAATTTCACGCCGGCAACTATTACGCCCTAACCGCTACAAATAAAAACATAGCGCATTAGTAGATCTGTGGTTTATAATATAGAATATGTCAATCTGATAATGACATTCTTGGAATACAGAAATCTTTAAAGTGTTACGCCATAGATACGTATGTAGGTTCGAAATATTTACGAATTTTTACGTTGTCAGGTTATTTTCTGGCAATATAATGGCCATGTTTTAAACGGGAAACAATAGAAGATAAAACGAAACTTAGTTACGTTGGATTCGATTGATTGGTCTCTAGTAACAAACCCGATATAACGTGACACAACAAAGCAATGTGGTGTTGAAATCTTTAAAAAAATTTAGAAATTTCTCCGTCAAAATAATTTTCTAAATGGTGGCATTTGGTGGCATTTAGTATTTCACAACCGATAATGAATGAACAATCGAAAGCTTTTAAAAGTGAAATTTGCCATTATTGTTAATATATTTCACAAATTGACTAAAATGTATTTTTGGTCAAAATCTTAAGACCAGATACAACAGGGTTAAAAAATTATAAAATACTGTTACTTTAATCGAAATATATTTGCGAAACATTTAAATTTAATTAGAAAATCTAGTTTATCAACAAACAAGTGAAAATTTTAAGCTTTTAAATTTTGTAATTAATTTTGTGATTAATTTAAACAAATATTGAAAAAGTACTTTTTTGGGTTGGTCATAAAGATAAGACCATGTAAATAAAAATAGCAAATACAGAACAAATAAGTCACAACAACAATTTAATATTCAGTATATCCTCCATTTTTGCGAATTACTTCGAAAATTCGCTTTGGCATACTCATTAATACTTTCTACATGAGGGTGCTTGGGATGCTCGCCCAGGATGCATAAACTGCAGCATGAAGAGCATCCACAGTTTTAAATTGCAATCCATGTTTACGATTATCTTTTGCCATCCATTTTCAAACATTCTCGATTGGGTTTAAATCTGGAGAGTACAGTGGATGGCTCAAAAGCTGAATGTTGTTTTCAATAATAAAAAAAATCCTTCGAACTTCGAGCGTTGTGGATTACAGCATTTTCCTGCTGGAAAATCCAGTTTTCTGTACATAGATAAGGGCATTCATTAATTAGCTATGCCTGTTTTAGTAGTTGTTTGACGACCTTTTACCTCCTGTAACTCAAGAGTTCCATTGTACGAAAATGAACCCCAAACCATAACTGATCCACCCTCCACTGTGTCGTGTTAAGAAAATTTATTTTGTAACATCTTTTGTATGCCAGTAACGTGGAAAATCGTTTGGGCCAACAAGGTTGAATTTTTTTCTCGTCTGAAAACAACACTTTCTTCCATTTATCCACATCCCAAGTTTGATAATCTAAAGCAAATTTTAAACAGGAGGTTTTATGACAAGAAAGAAGGGGGGTGAGGTCCTCTGCGCCTGTTTCACGTTCTTTAAATATTTCTTATTTAAATGCCGTCGAATTGTTCGAGAGCTGCATTCAGAATCTGTATTCGCTTTTATCTGATTTGATGTTAGGCTTTAATCTATCTTAACTTCTTGCCTAATGTATCTGTCTAGAGATGGTGAGATTGGGGCGACCGCTTGATTTTTTAGAAGCATACGCATCCGGATTTTTAACGAAGTTAGCAATGACAGTTCTGATACGGCCAATTTCATTTGCAATGGCTCGTTGCGAAAGAACACGTCTTTGAAGTTCAACAATCCTGCCCTGTTCGAGCTTTGTTAAAATTTTACCCCTAACCATTTTAAAATCTGAAATTTAATGCTGGAAATGAGCTAAATAGATATCTACACGCCTGAAGCTATTTGATGACTTGTTCTAAAATTTTTGTCTAGTAATTTTTTTCATACATGGTCTTATCTTTATGACCATACCCGCAAAATACATTTCCAGTATTTTTTTTTAATTAATCTATTAAAAGCTTAAAATGTTCATTTCTCTGTTGATTGCCAACATTTTTTAATTAAGGGCAAATGTTTAGCAAATATATTTTGATTAAAGTAACAGTATTTTTTTAACCCTTTTGTAACAGCGTTTTCCCCTTGAGAAGGATCGTTAATTAATTTGGAACTTTTAAAACCATTTATTTTACATTCAACATCATCACTTGATAAGACACCGGGGGTGTTGAAACAAAATGGCTATTTTTGTAGTGAATTTATAACATATTTGTTAAAAAAAAATTTAAATAAATAATTATATCTGCTCTACTTTGTATTGAGCACTCTTTTAAGAATAGTAATAGTTGGTTATTGGAATTCATTCTGTATACACATATATACTTGGTATATATATATATATATATAATTTTTGTCTAGTAATTTTTTCATACATGGTCTTATCTTTATGACCATACCCGCAAAATACATTTCCAGTATTTTTTTTTAATTAATCTATTAAAAGCTTAAAATGTTCATTTCTCTGTTGATTGCCAACATTTTTTAATTAAAGGCAAATGTTTAGCAAATATATTTTGATTAAAGTAACAGTATTTTTTTTTAACCCTTTTGTATCTTGCCTTTAAAATTTTAACCCGGAGTATAAATATATATATATATATATATATATATATATATATATATATATATATATTTGGTTTGTTTACTTTTTTATGTTGCTGTGTGGTTTGCTATATTTAGGTATGCTTCTGTATGAGTATATATGCATATGCGTATATGTGTGTGTATGTGTATATATGGATATATGTATATGGGTATATATGTGTGTATATGTTTGTGTGTAGGTATGCTTTTCTGTGTTTTTGTCTGTCGTGAAGAATATGTGTACACATATGTCTATATGTATTTTTTTATTTTCTTGCACATACTGTTATATATTTGTACTCTTGTATGTGTACTAGTGCATATATAGGTATATATGAAATATTTATATATATTTGTGTGTTTGGAAGTGTTCTTTTATATATTAAATGGTCTTATTTTTATGCGTATATATCTATTTTAATGTCCATATGTTTTTGTCTATATGTTTTAGTGTCCTTTTTCCCTAATGTTTGTTTTTCTGTTCTGTTAAATTTTTATTTATTTTTGTCTATGTATCTTTGCCCTTATTAGTTATATTTTAATAAGATGTTAGAATTTGTTTAATAACACTTTCAAACTTGAATATTTCTTGGTGGGTGTATCGGCGTGTCTTTGTCAATATATGTGTGTGCATGTGCGTGTCTTTGTCGGTGTCTGTGTGTATGGTCACTTGTGAGTATCTTTCATTGTGTACGTATGTTATCTTTTTTTGCGTGATTATATATCTAAATACGTCTGCGTGTTTATGTATTATAATCTGATTGTGTATGTATTGTCTTTTGGAAGATTTCATCCTCCCTTGGCCATTTTTTTGCTTCAAATGTTGTCGCGGAGTTCAGAGCAGCAATAGATCTTAACGTTTATTCCAACTTAATTTCAATAAAAATAAAATAAATAGAAAAACATATGTATTGTTTCAACAATTTCTTCTGTAAATAATTTTATGATTTTAAACGTAATATAGATTAAATTTAAAATTTAAAATTGGTAATGTTGAACTTTGAATTTTATAGTATAATTTAATATTTATTAGATAGAATGAATTCTATCTTAATCTATTCCTAACATTAAAGCATTAAATAATTATTATAACCAAAGTCCGTTGTCAAGTTTTTTGAATTCTCATTTACTTGTATTTGATTGGTCATTCCAGCTTATGTAACAGTGTTTCCCCTAGCGAAGGGTGTTTGATTGATTTAAATCTTTTAAAACGCTTTATTCTACATTCAACACCATCACGTGATAAGACACCTGAAGTGTTGAAACAAAATGGTTATTCTTGTAGTGATATATATATATATATATATATATATATATATATATATATATATATATATATATGCAGCAGAAAACGCACTTTTAACCGACTCATCCACGAAGAGCGTCGTCGATTAAACAAGGTTTTATAAACACATCATTCTCGTTTAAGGTTTCCGAAAGTTCATAATTGCTCAGATTCATATCCGAAACCTAAACAAATCAATTTCTAAAGAAGTAATGGATTTTTATTTAATAATCCGTCATAATTTTATCACCTTAAACGAATAATATATATATATATATATATATATATATATATATATATATATATATATACTGACTGTATCTAACATGTCTATTTTCAGACAATAGTTTTATAGAAGCCCATATCAATCAACATATCACACAAGATTATCATATTCCTATATATACTAGACAGATACCCATAGACAAACAGGCAGAGATAGACAAGAAAAATATACAAGATGGAATAAATAAAAACTAGGTGAAGCTTTGACTTTTTCCTTGTTGACCTTTCGCTACCAACAAGCATTATCAAAACACCTGAAAAAATGTAAAAAAAATCGTTATCAGGGAAAAGCTGCTACTTAAAAATGCTATGGTTAATTTGAGAAAAAATTAGCAATTAATAAAATGTTAAAATAAATATCCGTAAATAAATCAGTGAAATTTGCAAATAGGAAAATTTAAGCATGATACCAACATAGTTTCCCTCCCCACCAAAAAAAAAACTACAAACACTTGAAGCCGTGAGCATAAAAATGAAAACATCTACCTTAACCTAACTTTCAACCTAGGAACAAGAGTATTAAATATATTGAGAAAATATATTGATTTAATCTCACCTAATCCTCAGTGCCAGTCATTCATAACACTTGCCGGGAAGCATCATAACTGTGATGTCTGTCTCACTCTAAACCATGACATAATAGAAACTGTACACCAGACTATCAAGGGAGGATTGATCTGAGGTGACTTCTCAAGTTCAAAATTATTTGACCTCACACCTTCATATGGCTTGCAAACTTGGGAAAATACACTACAGAAGATATATTAGCAACCACCATGAAAGAGGGAGTCTCTTAGATATCGCAGACGAGAACGTAAGGTTCACGTTTTTATGTGGCTGTGAGAGATTTTCTTGTAACATTCGTCTGATCTCTATTTCATTACATAACCATACACGTTATTATTACTAATTGGAATTCAGTCATTTTCATTTATCATTAATATTATTAAATTAAATCACTTCCACATAAAACATTTTTTACATATATATTGTAAGCGATCACAACTCTTAAAATATGATTTCAGTTTATAACATTGTAAGATTTGTTTCTGGCATCTTGCGTTCCATTCAACATTCATCTTAAAATTTTTAAATGCAATGTCAATCGTTATCTTCTGTCTTCTTAATTCCTATTCTTTTCTTGTTCTCTCTCCTTAATATTTTTTTCTTTTTCTCAATATTTTTACACTCAGTAACCGCTTGCGTCGTTGTGGTTTTATTACCTTGTTTGGGACGAAATTATTTAAAAAAGCACAATGTCAAAAATCCAAATACATGAACATTGAATGAATTTCAAAACTGTAACTTATAATTCATCTTTATTGAAAATGAACAATGACAGTTAAAAGCGCTAAAGATAGACACGAGATAAGTTTTTTTAACACAAACTGGAACCAAAGAAGCTCTTCTTACCTTAGTACGAAAATAAAATAGAAAGTTACAACAGAAGTTACCAAAAATCTTAAAAAAAAACAAAACATTATCAATAGTCTCCAATGCTTAAAAGAGAAATTACTGCCAAGATAGATAGATATAAAACTGAAAGCACATACTGCGATAGATAGATAGATAGATAGATAGATAGATAGATAGATAGAAAGCATATACTGAGATAGATATATAGATAGATAGATACATACATACATACATACATACATACATAGAATAGAATAGAAACCGATAGACAGATCGATATTAATAAACTGAGATAGATAGATAGATAGATAGATAGATAGATAGATAGATAGATAGATAGATAGATAGATAGATAGATAGATAGATATTAGGTTGGTGCAAAAAATAATGTCGTTTTTGACGTTCAACTTCAAAAGAAAGACATTATTTTTGCACCAACCTAATAGATAGATAGATAGATAGATAGATAGATAGATAGATAGATAGATAGATAGATAGAAAGAAAGCATATACTGAGAAACACAGAAAGAAAGAAAGAAAGAAAGAAAGAAAATTAAAAGTTAAATGTTCTAACTTGAAGTTTTGAAGAGATACATCCATTCATTAGAGTCAGATCATTTTAATGAATTCAATAACAGATATTTATTTATTATTTCACAATCAAACGTTAATTATTGACTTCCACTAACTAAATTTTAAATGTGTTCTATACTAAAATTTTATCATATATATATATATATATATATATATATATATATATAGAGAGAGAGAGAGAGAGAGAGGGAGATGTATGTGTGTTTCTGTGTGTGTGTGTTCCTGTTTCTGTGTGTTTCTGTGTGTTTCTGTGTGTTTACCTGATTTATTCAGAACTTGCTGGATTTGCAAAATTTTCTATTTTGATTAAATATTTATGCCCCAATCTACCAAATATTATCGATATAGAAAACCTAAAAAATCACCAATATCTATGTGCTTTTGTTGTTTTATATGTTTTGAAAAAGAAAAAAATGTCTTATTTTGTCTCCGATGCGCCGAGAAACTTTCCTGATTCTGTATTTCTCTCCCAAATGCCCAAAAGTATTTTTCAATATGTTCCATTAATTTTTAATTTTTTTTTTTTTTATAACAAATTGATTTTTTGAAAATTCAGCAAAAAATGAAACAATCTACATTACATTTCCAAAATGAAAAATGAAACGGCAGACAGATTTTATAAATTTTAAAATATTTGGGGAGAGATTGATTTTCTGAAAAAATAAGCGAATTTTGTTAAGAAATGACACGAAATTTTGAATGCATCCAAAGATATATTTCGTTTGAATGACATATATTTCCAGTTTTAATTTCATCAAATTTGTTAGTGGAAAATATTTCCGTTTTTATTGAAGACGATTCTGTGATGATCAGATAATCAGTATCCTCTGCATACATATTTCATAGATAATAATAATTTGTTTTATTAGCAATTTAAGTAATAATTATATTTGTTACTAAAAGACATTTCTTTACTGACTCAACTTGGACGCAGCTTGCACAACTCTTTTGCTGTCAATTTTGATTTTATTTAGTTTATTATTATTGAATGGTGCTCATTAAATATTTATTTAAATCAAGGCTGACTTGTTCATGTGAATAAATAGAGAAAATAAAAACTATGATCAGATAGCAACAAGAGAAAGTTCATTAATTTCAGACCGTACTGAAAATTAGTTTCTTTGACAGCCACTGCTATAGGCGTTTGTTCGCTACTGTGACGTCAATATGACGTCATCTGATGCAGTAACCAATCACAGAGACTGGAGTATTTGCTGGGCCCTGCGTCTGTTTAACCAACGTTTCTTCTATATTCTACTTGATATATTTTCAGCTGCAACCCAGTAGCAGGAGAAGGTACTGGTCGCAGAAGTGAATTTCTTCTTCAATTATTATGCTCGGTTTCAGAATTACTGCATAAGAACCAGTCAGACATATCGCTTTTAAAACGTAAGGAAATATTTCCAATTAACTGAAAAACTCTTAGTAAGATGGAGACAAGTCATAATAAATACAAATATATATACATATTTTGGGGGTAACTTCAAACTCCAGTGATAGCCACCAGAATTCTAGTGCGAATAGTCAAACATATTTTTAAAACCGAATGATACTATTTTTGTTATTATATTACACGCAAAACTTTGTAGGTGAGCATCAATATCGACAACAAATCTCATCAATTGTATAGCCCTCTCCTCATCATTCTAACCGATTTTGGTAATGCTGCTCTCTGGACTGTTTCAATTATTCCCTACATTTCAAATCCTTTCAGTTTTTATGCATTGAGTCGTTTATAGTATCCTTCCAAGTGCTCCAATGCGTATAGGTACTACTGTCATGTCTATATTCTTCAAGGTTCCAACATTAGTTCAAATTTCTCTCTCTCTCTCTCTCTCTCTCTCTCTCTCTCTCTCTCTCTCTCTCTCTCTCTCTCTCTCATCAACAGGGATATCATGTTGGGCCCAATTAGAAACGCGTTCAAGTCGGGTAGCACACGTCAGACGGTTGAGATTATTCCCAAGTATCTAAATGTGACTCCCAAGTTTCCTTAGCCGCCTCATTATTCAAAGATAAAAAAAATAAACACCCGGCTATGATGCTTCCCTAATACTCCCGCTCATGAACAGAGATGCATTGGTTAAGATCAGGCAACTTACAAGCAAATATGTGGTACTTTACCCCATCTTAATTCACCAAGACAAAATATGAACATAATTAACACCTCCCAGAAGCCATCATAGCTGGAGCCTCAAAACATTTATTATTATTATTATTATTATTATTATTATTATTATTATTATTATTATTATTATTATTATTATTATTATTATTATTTCCTTTGATTTCTGGCGTTTACACATTTCTTTCCGGGTCCCGCCCAAGGACCTAAGGTTAGAAATGGCATCATGACACTTTCCACAGAGAGAAAAAAATACATAGGTCTTATATCATTTCCCAACATACTTCTCCATATTTGGTATGTTTGATTGGTGGTGTTCTTTGCTGGGTTTTCGAGTGCAGTGAAGAATGATGTCCTGACATGTCAATACTCTTCGCGAGACCATTTCGTTCGTTTTCTTTTTATTAGTCGAATGGCTTCCTGATATTTTCCACTGATCATTTTTCTAAAAAATAAAAAAACTAAGATCACACACATTTTACATAGATAAAGCTCTTCGTCATGCGTGAGCTTTACTTTAATTTTGTGTATTTCTTTAAGGTATTGACTACCAGGAATCCCTTCAATGAGTCTATCGGAACCTTTTCCAATCCATCCGAGGGCTCCAACTACAAGTGGAATTATTGATGTCCTCCTGTGCCACATTTTTGAGATTTCCATTTCAAGATCCTTGTATTTTGATAGATTTTGATAATCTTCAAAGATATATTATAATCTTATATTATTTTTTTTTGTATTTCTTTAAGGCATTGATCTTCAAAGATACATTACAATCTTATATTATTATTATTATTATTATTATTATTGTGTGTGTGTGTGTGAAAATATAAATGTAATAAAAAAGATGGCGATAAAAATTCACAAAGAATTCTTAATTCTCTGTATAGCATGAGGCGAACGGGACGATTACACCTGTGCTCCAATCCTTATATTGTCGGCAAAGTAATTTTTGCAGTTTATCGTAATTAAAACGCTTTTTTTTCTCAGTGTTCAGTCTTTACACTCAACTAAAAACAATTTTCTTTGTTCTTACATTACCTTTCTGACTATAAGACACGTATACAAAATATACTGCATCCACTGCGATAGTATTATATATAGGAGGCCGAACACAGAAAGCTTTATCTCAACAACTAAGGGGGCACTTCTTTGCGGCTTTCTTCTTAGCTACTCTCTTACCCTTCGACAGCATTTTTTTTTCAATCTTAGAGTTAATGATATTATCGTTGTTACTATTATTATTGTTGTAGTATTTGTTGTAGTTGCCACTTATGAAATTACATAAAGAAATACGAAAGTGAAATGGTTCGCAGGCCGGAAAATTTGTTTTGAATTTTGGTCGTAGTCTCTGCATTGTTTTCCCACCAAATCGTTGGCAAAGGCACGAATTCGACTCTCCCTGCAATCTGTCGCAATACCAATCTTACAGTTTTGCTACACCATCGTTAAGGAGAGCGATTAGACAATATGAAAGTGCATAATGCATTCACTAAAATTAACTATCCAGCTAATCGCAAAATAATTACGGTTATATCCATTAGATGTAAAAAAAAAAAAAAAAAAAAAAAAAAAAAAAAAAAACATGGTCATAATATATTAATAAACAACCAGCTTCTTAATAGTGACAATGATATGATTTGTCGAAGCTGACTTTAGTCATCATAGAGAATATTAATATAGGACGTATATCAACCAACGTTTGACATTATGTCTGTTTTTGTTTTGTGTTTTTCGTTTTATTTTTTTATTTTTTTTTTGCCAATGTGAAATATAGAACTGATTTATTGGTCTGATGAGGCCCAATCCCGTATTAATAAAAACTTCTCTTGCGAACGATTGAGCATATTGACTGCAAGCATTGGTTCGTAACATCTCTTATCACAACCTCCTTTCAGTGTTTGATGGATTGGGGACAAAATGCTTCACCCTCCACCATAAACTTCCTTTAGCCGTCTATCATATAATCATACAAGGCAAGTATAAAGTTTTCCCTTTTGATGTCAAACATATAGATGCCGTTTTGAAACTAGCACTAGAAGTGCTATCTGTACAGAACTTTTTCACATGGTCTACATAATGTCACGGTATCGTCTTCTTTTATGTGGCGTGTCTTTTCAGAACGTAGGCGATCATGGCCCTCTACATTTTACAGTTCTTTGTAACTCTTAATAAGTTTTATTACTTTTTTTATTTCTCCTAAACACTGTTTTGCCATCCATTCACTCAAGTCAATCAAGTATGTTACGCGTTGCTTTCTTCTGTCCATCTTTCCCTCAATCTGTCCTGTGAGTATCAGATTTCCCAAGCCCTCTTTCCTCATTACGTACCCCCAGAAATTCCAACTTCCTCTTGCTAATGTTAAGTATAGGCTTTCTTTTTGTTTCCATTCTCTCCAAAACAGCGTTGTTGCTCATGGTATCCTCAGCATCTTTCTGTTGCTTCAAGTCTCTTCCTCATCATTTTAAAAATCGACACACGACGTCAAAGGAACGGTTAATATATACACTCGCAATCACATGTAACTTTTCCTTTGTACGGATGTATGTATAAACACCACACGTGACTAGTAGAATAAATAATGGAGCAATTAAATTGCCCAAATTTATTTCTCAGGACCCCTAGTCTTGAACAACCGAAGGACGAGGAAAAGCTACTGTAAAGTCTATATCCGCTCTCGCCTTGGAAGGTTTGGTCCATTCTCTGTCGGCAATCAAAGTAATACTGTGTGGTCACTCCCATCATACCAACAGAGATAGCCTCGTGTTCAAAGGAATAAAAGCATATACAGAAATAACACTAAAAGTCTGTTAAATTGTAAATTGAAATCATAACATTTTTATTTATTTTTGTGTGCTGGTGTCTGTCTGTATTTTAGTTACAAGTGTTTTAAGGTTGCATGTGATAAAAGGAATAAGTCAATAACAATGTCCCGAGGAGAGGAGGGGAATGGACGTCTTGTCCTTCCAGTGGTCGGTGGTGAAGAGACTGTGTTCAGCGTCCTTTGACGCAAAGTCCGTTTTTCCGACAGGAAATGTTTCTGTTGTATTCTAGGAGAACTTTTATTATTTTTTTTTGGTGGGGGGGATCATTTATTTTAAACAACGTTTTAATGTTACTTGTCTTATTTTAGTTTATTTATGACATTAATTTTCATATTTTATATTTTATTTTTATTTATTAATAATAATGTCCCCACAATACCATTCCTCGCTACATTTTTTTGTCGGCATACTAACTCCCAAAAAGACATAGATAAGAGATTTTACTGTCTCCTCCTTCCGTTATGTATGTATTCCTCCCCATTACATATTATACACACTGATTAGGATCCCAGTGCTTAGAAAGACTTTTATTTCTTTTTAATATTTTCTTCTATTTTACCAACAAAGTTCATTCGCAAACAACTTCATCTACTATTGTATTCTTTCAGTGATTTTTTGTATTTCAATTGATTTAATATATTAATGCATTATTAGCATTTCACCTCAAATCTTGTCTCATGCTGAACGTGCCTGTATTGTCCAATTAGCCCTTACAAGCCTACATCCACAAAATATCAGAGATGGACTTTAGACTTCATCTCACGCGGTATATTATCATTGTTGTTATTGTTATTGTTTTTGTTTATTTACATAACCATGGTTCCGATTATATCTGCCTTAATACAGAACAAAACTACCTACTAGTTAGTGTGAATAAAACTAGAGGGTCGTCATACAAGAACAATCCCATTCTCTCAGCCTTCCTAAGTTGTTTGTTTTTTGTTTTTGTTTTCCAGCCGTTCAATGAAATGTTAAAAATAGCGACCTTTTTTTACTGTAAGATTTGCTAGAAAGGAGATAATGTTTACCATGAAACTTCTCTTGGGTGTTCACTCATGGCCTGCGGTAAGAGATGTTCGTCTTATTGACTGGCTGCCTACTAAGGCAACAAAACCCTTGGTATTGGATCATAGTTGCAGGATTCATCCTCTTTCTAAAAAGTATGTAATCAGCCACGACCGCAACTCGAAATCGGTTCACTGAGACCATTTTCCGGGGTGGTAACCGTTACGCCACGCTAAATCTACAGTAGTAGAAAAGGTATTATAATTTTCACCATTGGCCATTTTGTTACGTTAGAGATTTTAAAGAAGTTCGAATCCGTCCAGATCCATCCTTTAATGAATATTCCATCATTTCTACTTTTCACCAATCCTACAGCTACTTAAAAAGTTTACTTAGTATTTCGATTTGTTTTCATTTTCTCAAAAGGGATTTTAAAGCATTTCCTACAACTACCCACGATATGATATCATTTTTATGATCTAAGCCTTAAGAATATCTCGGTTCATTTCCAGCAGTTATTTTCTTTTTTTCATATCATAATCCCCTGGTACCACTTTATAAATCAAATTCTATTTTGCCAATTATTATCATTATTAATTATCATTATAATTATCTTAGTAAGTTAACACGTGTGTTATGCCCTGTCATTACATCAGATAATTAATGAACCATTCCGTTTTGATTGCGAAGAAAGACAAAAGAAAAAGATAGAACATCGTGTTGTACTTATTTCATACATTTGTGTGGCAGTTATCAATATCATTATTAATTAAAGCAAGGGACGAGCAGAGATTTTAGCAGAAGATATGAAAACGTTGGACTTCTTATTCTTAATTTTATAACTAATAATGAGAATAAAAAAAAATTTTATTTGTTCCTCAGGCCATCTTAGTAATTATTTGATTGATTCTGTCGTTTAGTTAATATTTGATTCAGATTTTCCCGTATGATTATATTTTGATGTTCCAATTCAGGTTTCGCGCAAACCCTCCCCTACCAATTCATTCATCTTTTTTATAACCACATCAAAAGCTTGGTGACGAGAATTCTACTAAAGTTCAAAGACAATCAGTAATGTTAACAAAAATATAAAAATTACATTAACGTTTCTCTTCGTTTTATTCGGATGACATGAAAAAAATGCACCTAATTTTATTCGGGGAGGAATGTGGGAATCCGATTTTTTTTCTCCTCCAATATTCTGTGCGCTTCATGGCAAATTCTCTTACATTCTTACTTCAAAGGATCAGTGATTTTAGTCAAGCATAATTTTATTGAGTGTTTAACTCAGCTAAGCTATGTTCGTTATGCCGCAACTGAAAATTAAAAACTATCAAATGCTGCCATTAATAACAGACGAAAATGACAATAACTTGCCTTTGCGCACGCGTCAAACGCCTGCATTTGCAGAGGATGAAGAGACGAGAAATAAAAATATGCTATGCCAAATTTATTATTCAAGGCCATTTTTTCGCAATAAATCGATATTATTAAACTGATAATAATATAAATAGGGACAGAGATATGCTTATAGGGGTTAGGGATAGGGTATAAGGAGTTTGAGTTTCAGATTATAAAATTACTGAAAATACCGATTATATCTTGGCAGTGGAGTTTTTATTGTGCAAACAAATTGCAGAATAAATTTTTACATATAAATAAATAAAAAATATATACGTTAATGAATCATATATTTGATTAACACAATAAACCCTGAACTTTCACTTTTAATGATAGATGGGTCTTCTCTCAAAAATGCTCTTTGCTCTGGGAAAAATGTCCTGTTCATTGTACCGATGAAGTATAAGTAACTAAAACCCGCTTCTATAGTCTATTTTTACAAAAACAGATCAGACTAAAAATGGAGTATTACAGCTATATCTGGATTGGAGTTGCCCAATCGTGCTTATTTTGATAAAGTTCAAAAGTGTCTAGGTGGCCTTGTGGGTGATGAATTATTTTATATGATTTAGTGATTGGGAATACGAAGAGAATGCTGATGAGTTAATTCTGTGTACGTGGTCGTTGCGTCCTAGCTGTGAAGGTCTGAACTGGTGCAACTAAGGAACGTAGCTCGTCGGATTATATGCCATGTAAATTGCGATAGAGTGGAGAGAGGTGAACAACGTTTCGCCTGTAAGAAAGGAGGTTATCGGGTGCAAAAATTAACCTCCTTCTTTTACTATTACCCTCCTATTCCCAGATATGTCACCTATTTATACAAATTTGTTTGCTAAGTTTCTTGTTCTTTCCTTCTCTCACTCTTATCGTTAATATATCCTGTGATTCTCCAAGCCCTTTTTCCTCAGTGTGTTTTAGAAATGTCAACTCCTTCTGATCCATTTCCTTAAAACTTCTTCGTTACGCAAATGCTGCCTCCACAGTATTCAGCATCCCTTCTATAGAACTACATCTCCGTTGTTTCTTTAACTGAAAAGGAAATGTCCAGTATTTACTGGCATATATGAGAATGCATCTTCGGATATCGGTCTATCATTTTTTGCCGTCTGTTAAAACCTTATTTTGACATCTCCAATTTGTAGCCTGCATTTTCGCTTGTTTCTTTTGCTGATGGTTAGACTTTTCTTCTTGCTTTCCTTTAATACCTTGTCTAGCAGTTCATGTAGTTTTCATTCTATGTGTCATCAACACAGCATCATCTGCGTATCTTATCTTGTTAAGACTAGACCATTCAATAATGAATCTGGTAGAACTTCTAATTCTCTTAGGATCGCATTACTGTATAGGTGAAATAAATCCAGTGAGAAGGCTGATCCTTATCTTACGCCTCTTTCTATTTTTCTGCCATCACTCCATTCATTTTCTATCCTTACGTAGCTGTTTTGCTATCAGTATCTTCTGGATCATTGTTTCCTAAATAAATAAGATTTTCCGTGCAATTCAACCAGATCTTTACTTCCAAATGCTTTGCGTAGTCTATGAAACATTGGAATATGTCCTTCTGCATTTGTATTGCTCTCTCTCGAATATTGTTCTAATCATAAATATTGCAATCTTTGTTTAAGGAAAACACATTGTTCTTGTTCCCTTTCCTGTTTTATTTTGATACGCGCTTCACTCATCAATATGGATACGTATATTCAAAAGGCCTTGCGACATATCCTATCTCGTTGTAATGTAATTAATTCAATCTATTGGTTATTCGTATTTAGTGTACAGATCTAGGAAACCCTTTCCTTTAAAAGAACATCACCCCCAAATACACTAAAGAAAGCGAGGTGTAGGAAACTAGAGAATGTTTACCCTCTTTCCTACATATTAGGTTGGTGCAAAAATAATGACGTAATAATGTCGTTTTTTGACGTATTTTTAACGTCAAAAAACGACATTGTTACGTCATTATTTTTGCACCAACCTAATACTAAGCATTGTGCTATAGCAAATGGCGTTCCGCACTCAAACAAGTCCGTGTTCTACATTCCACCGAAATCGAAAATTGTATCTCAAGAGATCAGCTGAGACTAATGTCAGATTTTATCAGATATCTGTTTTGAAGTAAATGATGTAAATTATTACAGCCTCTGGTTCTTAGGCGGATTAATCAAGATTCGTAATTATACGAATTGAATCTCTTCGGCATACGAATTTCCTAACGTGTAGATATGGTCTAATGACAGAACGCGATAATGCGATCGAAGACAAGTTTACGAACAGACACAAACAACTTTATTAGTGTCTTGTAAAAAAAACGTTATTAGTGCCGTTTAACACAAATTCATTAGTGTCTTCTAAGACAATTTTTTAAATGTTAAATTATCTTACAAGACAAATCTTACAACAATTTTATTAGTGTCTTATAAAACAATTTTATCAATGTCTTTTATAAAAATTTTATTATTGTCTTTGAAAACAAATTCATGTGTTACTATTACAATATTTTATTAGGATTATTTAGTTATTACGTCACAGATGTTCATTTCAATTTCATTCAAACTGTGTGTATCGACGTTTGTGTGTGTATATTTTATTCCAATGACAAAACTAAAGATATTTCTACAAAACAATGAAAAACTTTTGAAAAATAATTCTTGAATATTCATTAAATAATTTTCCTAAAATTCAATAAAATCTTATAATTATCTCATTTTTTAGGGTATTTTATTGTCTATAATTTTGTTATTATATTGTTCCTTTGAAAAATAATAGGAGAAAAATGGTAGACGAAATAATAATACTGTTAAGAAATAAACGAAGCGTCTGTTCAAATATGGGTATCCACTAAAAATAGCGTTTAAATTAATAAAAATATTTCGTATTAATAAATAAAAATCTATTACTTCTTTAGAAATTGCTTTGTTTATGTTTTGGATTAGAAACTGAGCAGCTATAAACTTTCGAATATCTAAAAAATAGAAAGGGGTTAATCATGGCGATCTTCGTAGCTCAGTTGGTTGAAGCACGTCGGATCTGCAAATGAAGACGCAGGTTCGAATCTTGCTGGACGGCGCAATCTTGTTTATTTAGCTTTCTCGAATAGGCCGGTAGACGAAATAAAATACCGTTTGAAAAATAAAGGAATCGTCTACTCATATATGGGTATCTATTAATATAACGCTTTATTACTTCATAAGGAACGAATAGCGACTGGTCAGGTCGTTGAAAAGGAAACATTAGCACTTACCTTAGTTTGCAAAAAATATGGCCACCTTTCCAGGACATATAACCGTCTGATAACATGAAAGGTAACTGTTTGAAGAAGAAAGAAAAAAAAAAAAGAGATATTTCTTCTCTTTTATAGAACTTACGTTAACAAGGTCACGTGACCACTGCCAATTTAAAAGGTTGGTACAGAAGATAAACAAGGTTTTTGTTGTTGTTGTTGTTGTTGTTGTTGTTCATAGGTATTTCATCAACCCAAGATAAATAGACTGCTCTCTTCCCGACTTGACCGCCAGTCAATTTCTCCACAAGATGTCGTATTTATAAATAAAAATCCATTACCTCTTTAGAAATTACGTTGGATAAAAAAAAAACTGAGCAGTTATAAACTTTCGAAAATCTGAACCAGTAAAGTTTGCTTAAAAGACAAAATAGAACATGACTTAATTACGGCGCTCTTCGGAACCGAGATGGTTAAAGCAGTACAGATCTAATTACGGTGTATCCTTCAAGGGAAGATGCACGTTCGAATCGTGCTGGACAGCGCTTTTTTTTTCTTTAATAAGTTTTCTCGAATGTTCAGGCCAGTAAGCGAAATAAAATACTGTTAAAAAAAAACGGGGCGTCTACTCAAATATGGATGTCCAGTAAAATAACGTTTAAAGTGATAAAAAAAGAAATACTAGTTTGAATAATTCATGGAATAATGACAATAACTGACCACCGTATTTCAAGTAGATACTTTAATAATGGAACAGACAGCAGGTCTACAAAAAAAGCAAAAAATTAAAAACAAAAAGAAAAGCAAACCAATTAAAAGGGGTGTCATGTTAAACTTTTTGTGCTAAATGACCTATATATAGGAATCGATCTAACTATAACCTATATATATATATATATATATATATATATATATATATATATATATATATATATATATATATATATATATATATAACCTATATATAGGAATCGATCTACCGTGAACTACATGCGTACATTTATTCATTCAATACGTTAACTAAATCCAGAGTTGCCGAATTCTCAAATAACTACAATGTCTTTTTTTTACTTACAAACTACTGACCTCCAGGTAAATGCACACGAACCTCACCGGGCAGATAACAATGCTCAATGCATCTCAATCAGAAACATTTAGGTGCCACGGGGAATGAGAAAGTTTGGACTTATGGCACCAATCCAAGTGTATTCAATCAGAAAGACGTCGAGCGATGGCGACTTTTCTTGTTGGCTGTAATGGTGAAATTTATTGGCACACGGTATTTGTTTTGTCAAGACTTAGAGGAGAAGGCAGTGCTTTAGCCTTGTTAGCAAAGCTGAGAAGAGAGAAAAATAGGCAGATTTGTGGCTGAGTAATACAGCGTGGATAGCAGTTATGCGTAGAGATGGGCGTTCCTCTGAGGCAAACGAGAGGGGGTTGTTATTTTCTTTAGTTGAAAGATTCTGACCACTCGTACGAGCAAGAACTCGCACATGAAAAATGCATATATATTAACTATTGTGACATGCACGTTCATTGAAGAAGGAGGTTGATCAAATAACTGTGTCGACAAACACCCTCCCACACACACTGAGATAGATAGATATTTCTATTAAAAGTGTTATTTTGAACAGTGTACGTGAATCGGACCTAGTGTTTTAATATGAATAGTGAAACACACACACACACACATATATATATATATATATATATATATACAAACTGCGATGGGTAAATTGACGCCATTTTATATTTTTATTTTCTCTCATGCCTGCTGTTTGTTTTTGTTTTTGACGACTGCACAATATAATAGTTGGGCACCGTCTGAAAAAAAAGAGCGCCATAACGCAATTCACTTCAACAGAAATTTGGAAAAGGTATGCTGTACTACTTGGCATTCGCACCGGAAGCTCCATTACGAACATTTCGGACGGTTTGGGTGTCAATCTGAGGACAGTGCAGAAGATTTGGAAAGAGTTGAATGAATCTAATTGGGATTACGAAGGTACGGCAGCTCAGAAAACTAAGTCTGATTGTTCTGATAAGAAAAGTACATCTGAATTTGTTGGTATGGGCCTCAGACCCAACACGGAGGCCTATATCAAGTGACATGAGGAGGTAATGCTGCCCTGGGGCAAAGGGGTGTCTGCTGGAAGACCTTATGTCCGGCAACAGGACTCTGCATCATGCCACACAAGCAGGTGGTCAGATGTAAGTGGTGATGTGGTCGAAGAAATTGTTTGACAGAAATGACTGAGAACTTCCCAAACTGTAACCTTATTATGCGTGAGGGGCAGTTGAGCGAAAGACCAACAAAACTCTTGTAACACCAAAGATGAACTGAAGGCAAGTATTATGGCAGCATTCACCAACTTAAACAAGGAAAGCGTACGGAAGAGTTGCAGAAGATTCCGAAGTCGTCAGGAGGGCGTGGTTGAAACCAATGGAGATATTTTTGTGTAATTTTGGTAAATATATGCTAAAATGAGATGTCTGTGTTATTTTCATTTTTGCATAATTTAGACGACAATTTATGCATTGCATCATATATATATATATATATATATATATATATATATATATATGCAGGTATCTTTCGATTAATGCTCATTCAATTAATCCGTTTTCAATTAGTGCGCTAAAATTTTTATATACCAAAATTCAATTAGTCCATACATAATACTTGATTACTGCGGTAAAATATACCTTCTGTTTAACCATATTAACCGATGTACAGATAAGCCGCACTAATCGAGGATTCCTGTATATATATATATATATATATATATATATATATATATATATATATATATATATATATATATAAGGAAATCACTGCTTTGTTTTGGCTCCGATAAAGCCACAGTCTTCTCTATCAAAAACTGTTTACTCAGTTATTCCAACTTCAAGAATAGTGATTGTAATTCTTAACTAAATTATTCATTTATTTTTGCACACTGACAGGATTTTTTAAAGCTTTCAATTCTTTACGTTTTATTTTCAATTGTTTTCATTATATTATAGACAGGAATCGAAAATCAAACAAAGAAAACATTATAACAAAAGAAATATTGAAACATAACTATTTCCATTACCAATTGAAATTTTACGCTTAAATTTCGCATTTCAAAGCATTTATCGTTTAGTTTAATATTAATCAATTCGATTATTTTAATATATTTCTATTAATCGCTTAACGATAATTTCGATTTGTGATCATCTCCTTTGTGCTGATTACCATCATAATTGGGAATCTTTGACACCGATGAGGCTATTTAAATGTATTACAAATGATTGTTTAAGTATCATTTCGATTGAACGATTACATCTCTAATAAAGGATGTAAGAATAGCCATTGTCAATTGAGCGTGATCTGGATTGTGATTTTGGAAGTTGTTAACAGACAAGTGTAGACGGTTCAAGGTGAATAAGCGATAGAGGATAACAGAACTGGAGATATGAGTTCGAATTCTCATTAAGATTTTTGCTGACACTTGCACAAATTTCCTGTTCCTGCGCTCTTAAAAAGATCTTGAAAAGATTTTATTCTCTGTCATCAAATGTGACTAAAACTAAAGGGCATTTACTGAAAGGGCCGACGTGTAATTAAGAAAAATTGACAAAATTAATATCGACTACAGGTTACAAAACAAATATAAACATATAAAAAATAAATATAACGATTATCTAATCTAGGAAAGACCTATATACACACATATATATCCATGTACACATATACGTATATATATATATATATATATATATATATATATATATATATATATAGAGAGAGAGAGAGAGAGAGATTCCTATACATATACATATATAATACACATACATACACATACACATACATATATGCATACATATACATACATAAACACACACGCACATACATACATATACACATCCATCCATACACATCTACTCCTAAATATATATACATTTACACACATATATACTTACGGACATACACATACGTGCATATAAACATATATACATAAAACCTTACATCTCCATACAATTACGTACACCCATCTAAACAAATAAACAATGTATCCCTATATCTATCCGTCTAACTATACATACATACATACATATACACCCATATATAGATATATATGAATACATACATACCAAAACATACACACACCCATATAAACACATCTACATACACATCTACCTACATATACATACATCCATATACGCATACATATATATACATATATACGCATACATATACATATATATACACATACATACATACATACATATACATATATACACTCCTACATATATACACATATACACACATACACACCCATGTACGGACATATACATATCCATATAAATCAAAATGTAAAATTAAAAAAGTAAAATTTAAAAAATTTTGTCTCAAAAAAAAAAATTAAAATACATAGCGCATCACATAAACATACACAATGATATATATAGATAAACATAATAGATAAACATAATAGTCATTCCATTAAAATGTCATGCCCGATGTTATTGAACCAAGATGGAACTGACATAAGTGACAACATGTTATAAAACGGTGTTTATGTTTTGAATCGTTTCTTATGTCTACATTTAGAAAATATCTCATTACGAAGATTTAGCAAATTATCTTGATTCTTATCTTTAATAATAAAATTTTTTCCGCCATTCACAGATCACACAGATCGCGGAAGTTATTAGTGGTTCTAGGTCTTGATAAGTATCTCCATTTTAAAAGTGGGGTTAGTCCCTTATCCACCAGATCCCAGTAGTGTTTGGATAAGGAAGTTTGATTTCTGAGGTATCTATATCTAAAAGAGTGTCTATGGTTGTATAGACGCTGCTTCCAATCACCGGCGGATATACCTATATATCTTTTTTTTCTGTTTTATATTTTCCTCGGGGAAGATTGTTGCCTCGTATACCACATTTTCATACTTACATTTACCCCCGATTGGACAATCGTCTTTATTCCTACAATTGCAGGTAGGGTTACTAGATTGAGTTTCATTACTATTGTAGTTTCTAAGTATTCTAGAATTATATATATATGTGTGTGTGTGTGTGTGTGTTTGTGCGTGTATTTAGGCAGCATATCTTCACTCAAACATGTTTAATTGAATAATATTGGTATATTATGTCTATTTTTCTAATGATCCCTTCCATTTCTCTAATGAGTTTCTTGATATTAAGATGAAATTCACCAAAGAAGACGCCGTATTTTTTTCTACCCAAATACATTCAATCTCCTCCTTCTTTGATGAATTTCATTTTAACATCAAGAAACTCATTAGAGAAATGGAAATGGTCAGTAGAAAAATAAATATCCATTATGTGCCTATATTATTCAATGAAACATGTTTGAGTGAAGATACGCTACCTAAATCAACACGCACGCGCACACACACGCACACACGCGCGCACACACACACGCACACACACACACACATATATATATATAACCATATACAAAGCACAAATACATTCTACCTGCATTTATAAGTTTCATCCTGCGAAGCGAGCCCCAGGAACTTGAATTAAGAAACCAGATTGATTTCTCTGTAAACATTCAATTCTTGCCTCAGTTATTTATTGACTGCTTTCTTTGACTGGGAACAATTTCATCGGTGTCTTTTTTTAAAAGTATTAGCCTTATTTAAGAGAATTTTATAAATGTCTTTTTTTCTTTAAATTTTTGTCTTGGCACTCACGGTTTCGGGAGTATGAATTCTAATGGGCTTTGACTTCTTTCTCTCTGCCAAGAATTTGATCTCACCATCATCAACACACGTTATCAGTAGTTGAATCATCACAAAACGACTTGGATGCATCCCAGATCCAAAGATTGACATATGATTGATTACAAAATCACCAAGACACGTGACGCGAAAGACTTCAGTATCATCCGCTCTTTGCACAACACTTGCTATCTTTCAGATTATTCTCTACTTACTCAGCAAAGCATCATTTCGACTCGTACGCAAGAAACCTCTAGTTAGCAATACGGTTCCGAAACGAATCAACATCTTACCTCTGAATTCTGATGTTAAGAAGAAAGAATTCTCTGACACACTGGATTCGAGGCTTAATTCAGTTGTGATCCCAGGACATATTGAATCCTCATTAAAATGTCTCAGAAATATCATTTATTCCAGCTCCCTTGAAGTTCTAGGACTTTCCATAAGGAAGCATCAGGACTGGTATGATTTAAATGATGCTCACGTTCAACCACTCATCAAGAACATGCACGATTCGTACAAAATATTCATAAACAACAAAAATTGTCCATCAGAAAAGCGCAAAATATAAACAGTGTAAGCGAAAAGTGTAAACTGCTCTCAGAAAAATGAATGATTAATGGTGGTCTGCTAAGGCTGTGGAAATCCAGGCAGCAGCTGATAGAAAATATCCCAACGCATACTATGAAGAAAAAAGTGTACAGCCCACAAGGAAATGCAATTTCACCTGTTATGTCGTCTGACGGCAAGAAGGAAATTATATCACGATAGAAAGAACACTTTGAAAGTGTCTTTAATTCCACCTCTGCCATCCATGACAACGTCATTGCCTCAATTCATCAGCGACAATAAATTTCCCATGGCTAAAGGAGGTTCAGGATTCTATCAAGCAATCCTCCTCGAACAAAGACCCTGGAAAAGATGCTATTCCCACCGAAATTTTTAAATATGGTGACAGGACGCTTGTTAAGAAAACTTCTTGAGCTTTTTAAAGTCATATTGAAGGTTGGTTCTGTTCCACAAGACTACAAAGAAGCTTGCATAAAAGATCTGTTCAAGAACAAAGGCAAAAAGGTAGTATGTGATAATTCCCGTGGCATTTCACTTCTAAATATCGCTGGCAAAATTCTCAACAGAATAATCAAATATCTATCCCGAATCTCAGTGTGGTTTTCGTTCAGGTCGTGAAACCATTGGTATGATTTTTTCACTGCGTCAGGTTAATGAGAAAGTTCGCGAGAAGAACCACGAACTCTATACCGAATTTATCGATCTGACCAAAGCGTATGACACTGTAAACAGAAGTGCCCTCTGGAAAATACTCATAAAGCTTAGCATACCTGACAGTATGCTAAATGTCATAATCTCGTTTCACGAAGGAATGAAAGCACCTGTTCTATCTAATGGAGAGTTTTCAGAGGCCTTCGATATAACAAATGGCAAGGTAGTGTCATGGCTTCTGTACTTTTCGCTCTCTTCTTTTTGGTCATGCTACACCATACATTTAGTGATCTTGACATTGGGGTCAGATTTGAATTCTGCATAAGTGGTGGCTTCTTTAATCATCAATGTTTTAAATCAAAATCGCTGACTCGAACAAGCATTATTCGTGATCTTTTATTTGATGATGAGGCTGCGATCGTGTCCACCTCAATCGAAAAATCTCAAGCACTCGTCAATCGTTTTTCCACTGCTAGCAATGCATTCGGATTAACTATAAGTATAAAGAAAATTGAAGTTATCCATTAACCAAGGCTTGCAACTAAGCAGGTCAAGGGTGTAAAACAAAAACCACCTACCCATATCTTTGCAATCATTCCCATTACTGTTGACCAACAACAACCTGAAGTATGTGAAATCATTCTCATACTTAGGAAGCTAAGTCAATTCAAGTGACTCTTTGGAAGACGAAATAACCGAATATCAAAGGCAACCAATGCGTTTGGGAAGCTTAAGCATCGCCTATGGGATGTTTGTGGGATTTCACTAAAAATTAAAATTAGTGTCTATCGAGCAGTCATTCTCACCACGCTTCTTTATAGGTCAGAATTGTAGACGTCATATAGGACACACATCAATCAACTTGATGCTTTTCATAGACGCGGTTATACGTGGCAGGGCAAAATCTCTAAACCTAATCTTTTCATCAAATATAGAATCGGTAGTACCGAATCCTTTCTGATGAAATCACAACTCAGATCGGCTGGTCATGTCATCAGAATGAATGATGATCGGATGCCGAAAATCCTCATGTATAGACAACTTTTTCATGGCAAGCTTAATGTAGTTCGTCCTTGGTTACGCATCAAGGATAAACTTAAATACAATTTAAATGCTGCAAACATCCCTATAGAGAAACTCGAAATTGCTGTTGAAAACCTAGCAAACTGGAGAAACACCTGCTACCGAGGTATAACTAACTTTGAAAAGAATTGTCTCAGCCATCTGAGAGAATTAAGAATTAATATTAAATCTCGGGTTAATATATCACCCCCATATGACGGTCAACCCTTTTCAAATTCCGTGCAGGTTGTTGAGAGTCCATCAATATATATATATATATATATATATATATATATATACTGACACATACACATGAGTACCTCCGAAAATATTGTCTCCTATTTTATTATTTCATCCCAGCAACCTAGAAGTATTGGCTTTATTGCAAATAGGAACTGAGCAGCATTCTGGCAAAATGGCGTCCGATATTAACGTGTGTACAAAGCGCAGAGTTATGTTATTTAAATCCTCCAGCCGAAAATGTTGGTTCTTTTGATGTTCTGTACACGATGAAGCTTTTGCTAGATGTTTACGGAGACCAGACCATGAATATGAGCTCAATTACAGTGAGAGGAATTTCAGTAGTGATGAAAGTGATATGTTTGAAAAAGTTAGGCGCTTCCGCTAGTACGAGAGTGGCATGAATTCTCTGGTTCATTGCTGACAAAAATGAAGAAACGCTGGTGGTCGCCATGTGAAAAATAATTACTTGTAGCCGAAAACTTGCTCTATACAACGGTGTTATCATACTCTTTGGGTTTGTTACCGATTACGTAGAAATAATGAGGAGTTATTACTTTCGGAGCATCATTCATACATACATACATACATACATACATACATACATAGATAGATAGATAGATAGATGAGAAAGTGCTATTAAAAGTGGGATTTTGAACATTGTACAAAGTACAGCGGCAAGAATTACTTTAAACAACTTTTGTTGAACAATATCGACAAGGTCTGTCTGTCCAAATTTTTATTAAGTTTCTCCAACTTCCGTTTAAGTTGTCTTATAAGTAGATTAGATTAATTCTCTTTTTGGGGATTAATTAAAACCAGTTCGAAATATAAAAGTAACTGACAGACATTAGTAGTGAATCCGAATTTTAATATTTAGCTCGGAAGCGCTGGCAAAAATGGAACACCTGTTTACTGGGAATTAGCCAAGAATGGCGAAGATACAGAAATATGGGAAAAGATGGGGAAGAAAAGAATGCTTTAAGTTTCCGTTAATTACCTTCTTCGACAAAAGCAACTATTTTCTTCATCCGCTGGGATAAAACACAAGACGATTTTAGATTATCAATTTTTATGTAATTCGATTTTTAGAACAATTTAGAAATGGGTAAAAATCAAAAGTATTGTTTATTGTGAACGAAATCCATAATGACTGTTGCTTTCTTTCAATTATCTCTTTTCTTTCTTTCTTTCTTTCTTTCTTTTACTCTTTTTCTTTCTTTTACTCTTTTTCTTTCTTTTTCATTATTAATAGATATGATGCTAATCAAAGAAGCATTTTTCATTAATTATTAAAATTATACTCAGATTATTGATTGCGTCACAAGGCCAATTTGAATAAATACATGTTAGGAAGATTGTGTTGCGCCAATTATGATAGGGAGCAGATGTTTTGCCTGTTCTAAAAAACATTTCTTTCGCTAGTGGGGAATACGTAGCATTCTTCATGTAGTTTAGCATAATCTGACACACGGCCATAAAATGTGGGACGCAAAGTGAGGATCAAACTTATTACTTTCGAACACGGATTCTAGAGCATTCGTTAGTAATGATAATTATAGCGCTTGATGAAATAATAATCATTATCCTTTTGAGGCTTAATATCACAGAAACGCATTTTAATTACAACAAATATTTGTGGACCGAGAAAAACCGGTTTC
>OZ010603.1:49782776-49842776 GCA_963932145.1 Acanthosepion lycidas | reverse complement strand
GTTTCGTTTTTTTGTTTTTTTTTGGGGTGTTTTTTCGTTTTTTTGGGGGTGTTTTTTCTTTTTTTTTTCTTTTAGTTTTTCTTTCATCCGTCTGTAAAGTTTCGCTTATTTTACGCCTGCTTTTAATGAACAAGTCGTTTTCTTCTTCTTTTTCTTCTTCTTCTCCTTCTTCTTCTTCTTCTTCCTCTTCTTTAGATTTCTTTTCTGAGAGGCCATTTTGTCTAATAATTTACTAACAAAACAAAATACCATCTTCAGTTATTATTTTTTTTATAAACTCGCAAGGCAAAAGAGAAAATGTCGGCATAAAATTATTTGCTACAAAAACCGAGACGTTATTTGTTCATTTTTTTGATAATACACAATTTTATGCTCCGAGCAAAACAATTGAAAAACCTTTGAGATACGTTTTGTATATGCATAAGCGTTTGTGTGCGCGCGTGTGTGTGTGTGTGCGCGCGTATGTGTGTGCGTGTGTGAAACTTGATGAATGAAATATATTTCCTTTCGCCATCAATAGCTGCAGTCGAAGTTCAAGTAAAATCCACGATTTTGACTGCTTATTTTCAAATCCAGAAGTCCTACCACCATTTATTATCAGCGAGTACAAACTTAAAATCATAAGATATACAGTAAAGTGTGAAAGTTAAATATGAAAAACAGATATATAGATAGATAGATAGATAGATAGATAGATAGATAGATAGAAACAGCAAATTACGATTTGTTACTTTATCTACTATCAGAATCTGTGATTCAAACTCACTTAATCGAACTCTCATTTTAAAATATTTGAAATTCACAGGCCAAAGCAACATGGCAGACATATGAGGACAGGCGATATCGATGTGTAAAAGACTGCATGATAGGAAAAAACTTTAACTCTTGACAACAGGACTTAAAAAAAAAAAAGACATCGTACTAAACAAGTCCAGCAGATCTACTGATATAGAATTGCAAGAACCAACAAAAGTATATCCAGCACAGTGATGTCACGGTATCTCTTTCTAGACTAAACGACCTGAGCAGAGGTTTCTCCCGCTGTAATCAACGGCCACTTGTCCGTCACCAAGGCAAGGCTACAAGTCGGAGGACATCTGCTGTCTTTTCACTAGAGAATGAATGAATGCCTACTCTCGAGTTGGTCAGGTGTCCAGTTGTGCAGCAACCATTCGATCACATCCGGTGACGATGATGAGAATAATGATTGTTCGAATGAAATCAGTCAACTTAAACTGTAAATATTCTGTCCTTGCATAAACTATGCTTATGAAATAGATATCAAGGCCTCTTTCAATCGAGTGACAGAGAGCAATTTAACCTTACAAAATGTTGCGAGATAGTGCTGTAATATTGTGGCCTTGCGTATTTTATATTTAGTAAATACTTTACTTCAGGTGTCTGGCATAGAAAGATGGTCATCAAATTAGCATTACAATCAGTAGCGGCTTTGATTTTTACTAAGAACTCAAATTTGATGATCTTATACCATATTAAACACGCATACCTAGATCTACAATGTTCTGCTTTTTTTTGGGGGTGGGGTTGTATCGTTTTATTTCAAATTCGAGATTATTTCCTCACGTAGAGTGCATTTGTCCTGTCAATATTTGATCGTTATGTAAGAAAAATCTCTTTTCTTGATCGCGAATTACAGTTCTCGTCGGATGCAGCTGACGTAGATAGGTTGGTCTAATATGTAAGTCATGTTTTATTGATGGTGAATAGAGGGAACGAGTTTCTTTTTATTCATGACGACGCTTCATGACTACGCGTTGTATATATCAGAGGCGGTCGTTGCCTTCTCGCGTAGGAGGCAGAAACAGAACTGATTTCTTAATTAGGTGGTTTTTATGTCTGGGGTAGCCATTTGCAGAAGGGATGTGCAGCTCTTGTCCGTTGGTGTCAGGACAACTGGCAAAAGGTTATTGTTTACAGTGAAGAACTAAAGATAAGAAAGATAAAATAAAGAACGAAATAAAAGAAATCTGATAACTTTAACAGAAAGAAAGAGAGAAAAGAAAAAAGGAAAAATATAGAACCTTAAAAGTAAGAAGGAAAGAAGAAAGAAAAATACAAGGAACTTTAAAATAAAAAATAAAAAAAACGAAAGAAAGAAAGAAAGAAAGAAAGAAAGAAAATAGACAAGAACATTAAAAGAAACGAATAAAGAAACCTGAGACCTAAAAGAAAGAAAGAAAGAAAGAAAGGAAGAAAGAAAGAAAGAAAAAAGAAAGAAAGAAGAGAGAAAGAAAGAAAAAAGAGAGAAAGGAAGAATGAAAGAAAAAAGAAAGGAAAGAAGGAAGAAAAGTGAAAATACACAAGAACATTAAAAAAAGAAAGAAAGAAACATGGAAACTCTAAAAGAAAGAAAGAAAGAAAGAAAGAAAGAAAGAAAGAAAGAAAGAAAGAAAGAAAATACACAAGAACATTAAAAGAAATTAATAAAAAAAGAAACATGAGAAGTCAAAAAGAAAGCAAGAAAGAAAGAAAGAATAATAACCTTAGCTGATGCAGTTGTAAAAAATTTCGTTATAGTTATCTTTAAAAAGTTAATATATCATTTTGCAATCATTTTCCATGATTTTTTGTCAAAATGCCGAGAACGTATTTTGTGAAATTGTAAAAAGAATATAAATTTAGTAGTCAGCCAAAAGGAGAAAGGAAAATGGCAAGAAAGAAAATGCAACTTTCAATAAACTGAGATTAAATAATATGCAGGGAACACTTTTAAATAGAAGCGAACCCCCTGTTCAAAACAGGTGTGAAGAAACTATATCAAAACAAGGTAATCTTCTCTTCCACAGAGTCAGACTTTTCCGTTCCCGGCTTCGTAAACATTTTCCTAAAGTTCGCCATTTTTATAACAAAGGCACTGTCACTTGGTGTTGTCACTGCAAGAGAGATTATATTCTAGTACAGCCAAAAAAGATTACGGGTATTAAATGTATACAAAACTGAACAAATTCACTTGGCGCATTATATAAAAAGATAAATATCCTGATATTTGAAAACCCTTTATTATTAGGAAGGTTCATCGAGTAACTTATGAGGAAAACAAGTTTCAGTTTATATTAATTTGTATTAAGTCATGTCAAAAAAAGTATCTTTATTTAACTCGTTTGTCTGAAAAGCAAAAAGTGTTCAGGTTGGTATTTATTTGAATGAACCTACATCTAATTCAACGCCGAAGACTGCATGATAAAAAAAGAACCCAGAATTTGATTCTTGAGACAAATGTGGTCTAAAGACGCTTTTGTGGCGCGCCCAGTAGGAGTTGAACTCACGAACAATAGCTTTTGAGAATCACATGCTCTTTGAGGGCGTGCCCGCAGGTGGTTTTTAGCTTGTTTACTTGTTAGAGTTGTCTTGACCTATCGATTTTATTGGAGAATGTCTTATCTGATTGATGAATAGAATTCGTGTTTGTTGGCCGATGTAGTATTGTTGTGTCGTTTCAGGCTTAGAAAAACATCTTTTTGTATAGTTCGTTAGAGGCAGCAAAAGGACAGTTCAAAAAGGTGGTGGTATTGAAACATTACAGTCCTGAAAACGCACATGTCGCTCACATTTTTAGGTCACCTTTAAGTAAATAGCTTTATTGGATCTTTCTACTGTGCTATTTGAAGCCTGGATTAGATTTTTAAAGATTTCGTCATCAAAGAGGATCTAATGTTTTTGAAAGTTTGGTTATGCATTGTACAATTATCGATATACGATTATATAGGAGACGATAAGCTATAAAATTTAAGAACTGTCATATAGGAATCGATACGTCATAGAATTTAATGTTCGTTTTATAAGTGTCGATATGCCATAAAATACCATAGCCATTATAAAGGAATTGATATACAACGAAAGATTATTCAAAATGTTGCTTTAAATGTACGCCATTTAACTTTTACATTATTTGAAGTTTTATGACAATTATATTGAAGTCAATGAATAAATCGATCATCCAAAATGGAAACCTTAGTCGTCTTCTTAAAGATTACACGAATTGATTTATAAAATTTTAAAAGCGATTGACCATTAGATCTGATATGCTGTAAAACTTCATGAGCATTATATAGGAGTTAATTGGCTGTTCAAATAGAACCACGCTTCATAATTATAGATAATTATAACATTTGCTGTGTTGCCAGGACTGAGAATCATTTAAAATATTGTCACATACAGAATTGCAACTACGAATCTATAATATCCTTCTCCACGAAATTACAGAAGAACATATAATCTGAGATTAACTCTTTCCAGTCGATTATCGCTTATTTTGGATGTGATGTTTAATTTCCGATTTGTAACTATAAACGTTTTAGTTATCCATCATAACAAGTTATAGAACACCAAACCTGACAAAAAGCCCAAAATGTCCAAATCAGTTCACTAAGATAATTCTATTACGTCTGTGGACATTCGAGATATGAGTTTGGTCAATGAAATATTAGTTTCGTCTCGTCTCTAATAGGACCAACATTTGGAAAGAGATCAATGAAGAAAGATCTTTTCAGTCAATCAAGAAAGTGATGAGTGAAAAAAATGTATTTAAGAATTGATAAAACCCTAGAGAAGGTTGACTGGCACATTTATTCTTACAAGCCTTAGAAGAAAAAGAGAGAGAAAAATAGGAGATGGTGGAGAGAAGACAGTAGGGACGCGAATGAATAAAATGGAGGCGAAAGAAAATTAAATATAAACATGATAAGATAGACAGAGAGAGATGAATATACTGGGATAGATAGGCAGATAATGAACAAAATATGATAGATAGATAGATAGATAGATAGATAGATAGATAGATAGATAGATAGATAGATAGATTCCTCCTAACTAGATTGATTGCTTATATATAAAAGTCTGTTTTGTGATGTGCGCGCCTCTTCCTTACATTCACTCATAGGTTCAAATATGGAATGCAGATGGTTCGCTGCGCATGCTTACGGAGGTATGCAAAGTTCAAGGCAATGTTGAAGGAACAAACCCCTCCTCCTACGACAATTATCTGAATGTGAAATGGTTCTGTAAGGTAAGTAAAAGTATCTGATGAAATTTGAAAGTAGAAATCGTAAGCAAATAATGAACATAATAATGCGGCTCTGGCTTCCAGAAAGAAGAAATATAATTCTGATGCATAGATATTTTGGCACAAAGTGAGGAATAAGATACGATGCCTGACTAAGAATAACCCAACTTACCCAATAACTATGCTGAAAGTGGAACCATTTCCTGCTATTTCACAATAGAAGCAGAATAGATGAAAAGGGAAAAATGCTAAATGTCAAGAATTTTAATAAAAGTATAAAAAAAAATGCTAAGAAAACATTTAAGTTGCATACAAGAATAAAAATAACGAAAATTGGAACAAGTCGGTATTTTTGTTTCGTTTTCTTTCGCAAGAGTTCCCTCTTCCTTCTTATTTTATTTATTTTTTTTCCTTTTTTTAAGCTTATGTACTTTCGTTTCAATATATTACTGTCGTCCAACAGCCTGGTTTCGGGTCTTATGTAATGACTGAATGTATGGTGATTAAAAGTGACAAGTTCTGTCAGTTGGAGAGAAAAGCGCGCAGGTCAAAATGGTGAAAAAGAAGATGTTATTCAGTTGACATAAATGACAATGATGACTTTAGATTCGGAATGTCTGACAAAAGCTATTTTTGACTTTAGTTAGATTTTATTCATTTTTTATCTTATTTTTTTTTATTTGACTCTATTGCAATTACTTTTGTAGCAATTATATTTTTTTATTTGTATTCTATTCTTATTTAATTATCTTCAAGTATATCTCTTCGTTTTTTTCTTATTTCTTTTTTCCATCAATCTTTCGTTTTTTTTTTTTTTCGCTTTCAAGTTTTAACTTAAACTCTTTCTTTTTTTCTTGTCCTCCTTCTCTTTTACCGTTTTTTCTTTTTTTTTTTTGTCTTCTTTTTCGTCTTATTTTCCTTTTCGTTATTTTTCTTTTCCTGCCTTCAACTACTATTTCTTCTGTTTTTTTTTATTGCGCCTAAAATTTACTTCAATTTTTCACTCTTTCTTCATCTTACTTTTCATTCTTATTCTCCTCTTCCTTCTACTCCTTCAGTCCCTACTACTCATTCATTTTTTCTCCCTTCTATTTTAACATTCATTCTATCTTCATTTTCCTCCTCCCCTTCAACCTCTTTTCTTCTCGCTCCTTCATTTATTAATTTCCTATTCTTTTTTCTTTTCTTCCCCCTACACTTTCTCATTTATATTCTTTGTCTCTCATCTCTCAATTTCTCTTTCTTCCCTCAGCTCGTTCTCCTTCTCTTCCCCCAAATTCCTTTTTCTCCGTACAATTGCTTCTTTCCCTTTTCTACCAGTTCCTTTTCACGAGTGGATGCAGTAGTAGTAGTAGTACTAGTACTACTAGTAGTAGTAGTAGTAGTAGTATTGAATGAGAGAGAAACATGTCAACAAAGTGTACAAATATATAAAACCCAATAGGATATTCATGACACCCAGTCTTCTTTTCTTTTAATCATACAAGACAGTCAAATATGCACGATATGGCGACAGATTTTGATAAAAGAATCAGGTAAGATCTATTTTAAAATACATTCAAGTTGGGTAGCCCGTTTCCACCAGAAAGCCTCCAATTCCCCAAGTACTAAATTAACTCATAAGTCGCCTCTGCTGCTTCATTCTTCAAGATTAAAGAAATCAACCCTTTCGACAGACGGACATGAATTCCCCTCCACTACTCGTGTTCATGAACAGAGATGCCCAGCCTATCATCCCGTAGGAAACATGCCGAACTCTGCAGACAGCCGACAAACCAATCTGTTGTACTGAACTGAATATATTTATTGCAGCCCATCTCAATACAGCAAGACAAAACGTGTAATTAACACGTCCAATCAGTTAAAATCAGAAGCTATGAGGGTCACGCCCAATGTAGCATCAGATTATTTTCAGATCATTACTCAATCATGTATTTTCCTTTTCCCAACAGGCTGGACCCGATACCGTTCAAAGTATCTTCATTATTCCGGCCAGGCAAGATTTTTCTAATGGCTTTATTTCCAAATCATAATCCAAAATATACAACATTATTCCTTGCTTTTTAACAACACCCCAGTGTTCCAATGTTTACTGGTACTTTAATTATTTTTTGTGAGTCCTTCCAAAACTTTCAGAATTTCATACTCTCATTATTATTATTATTATTATTATTATTATTATTATTATTATTATTCACACACTGAATACCCGGTGTTCACCGATTACGTTGAAATGTAGGCTAATCTCTCCAAGTCTGTTCTAAGCTTACCAGAATCTGTAGTGATATTTCCAAGATTGAAAGTGTTTAACAGAGGGTGGAAAATATGACACCCGAATCCGAAGGTTCATTGAGAGATGCCTTCTAAAAGCTAAGCAAAGTATTATGAAACAGGAAAATTTCATTAGAAACAAAGAAAAGAGTACTGAACTATTACGTAATATCTGTACTCCTATACGGCAGTTAGTGCTGGACAATCTCCTCATAGATGAAGACGATACTTGAGGCAACAGAAATACTTTACAGAAGGATGCCGAAAATACCATGAACTGAACATCTGAGTAACGAAGAAGTTTTAAGTAAAATAAAAACAAAAAAGACACTTTGGATCAGAGAGAGTTTGTTAAAATTTCTGGGACACATAATGAGGAAAGAGAGCTTGGAGAATTTGACACTCACGGAACATATTGAAAGCAAGAGGGACAGACGGAAACAACAAATAAGCTACCTAACAAACTTGTTTAAAGGAATGGCAGGCAAGAGGTGGGTAGAATGGGAAACAGACAAACATTACTTAGAGCTACAATGAATAGGAAGATGCGGGGTGGGGGGGGGGGGGGCATGACCGCTGACGTCCTGAACAGATATGAGACGTAGAAGAAGAAGGAGTTTTTTCAAGTTTTATTGTTTTGTTTGTTTTTTTTCTTTTTTTTTTCTTTTTTTTTTCTTTTTTATCTTTTCGTATCTATTTCATTTTTTAATATTTTCCATATTTCCTTCGTGTTCTCATTAACTTTTCAGCCTCCTCAAGATTTGATTTTATTCCGTTGGTTAGCATAACATCTTTTCTTTGATTCGTCTCAGTAAGTCTGGTTTCACGTTCGGGTTATGTTCTTTAGCAATCTCCTCTCCTCGCTCTCAATATAATGCGGAATTTCTCGAATCTCCAGTCATATTCACTTCGTTTGTCTTATTCCGCTTTTCATTTTATTTTCTCCTATTATCTTATCGTCTTATTTATTCCCATAATTGTATTTATCTTCTTCTTCTTCTTCTTCTTCTTCTTCTTCTTCTTCTTCTTCTTCTTCTTCTTCTTCTTCTTCTTCTTCTTCTTCTTCTTCTTCTTCTTCTTCTTCTTCTTCTTCTTCTTCTTCTTCTTCTTCTTCTTCTTCTTCTTCTTCTTCTTCTTCTTACTATTATTATTATTATTATTATTATTATTATTATTTACTATTTATTATATTATTCATTATTTTTATCATATTATCTTAAAATTTTATGTTTCTATTATACATTTTAGAATTATATATATATCCTTATTTATTATGCTATCTTATTATTTATCTATCTTATTTATTATCATGTGATCCATATTTATTTATATTTTCTATCTTAGATTATATTTTTCATCTTTATATGAATGTTTCATTATAAGGAACCGGATAATATTACCATTACCATCTTATTTTTATCATATGTATTTATCTCATTTATCATCTATATTAAATTTCTTATCTAATCTCTTACTTACTTTATATATATTATTTTCTTATTATTACCTATGTAAGAAATAAATACCTGCTCGCAACTCTGAACATCTCACAAGCAATAAAATTACAAATACAACGCGAAGGATTGGATCTGGTAGACAATTTAACAATGTCCAAAAAGAACTTCCGATCCGCAACGCTTTTGAATTTGTTTCTTTCTTGCTATTTATATTCGTGCCTTTGATGTCCTTTCAATGAGAAGCATAAAGTATTTAATGAAACTGTCTGGGCTAAACACTCATCATAAAGATAAATTTTCAATGAGGATATGATTTATATTTCGCGGATTAGTAGAATAATATACTTAGCAAAACTGAAGACATGTTGTCAAGACATCAGTTTGGAATTAATCGTTCATTTTAACCAAACACCCATTTCAAAGCAAAATCATTTCAAGTATTTCAAATTAAAATGGATTGTTATTGCATCAAATGTTTAATCGATTCATATTATATGTTTAATTTTTAATGAATATGGAAATTGTGCTTCTTGCCATTCGACATGAGAACTTAATACAATAATACGAGAAGCCAGAAAACTTTTAGGGAGCTCGAACACGAAAACAATTACTTAAGCACGCATACTTTTCACCGTCTACTTTCTATGAGAATCGTTAAGCATAAATATCTCTGAAAATTGCTCATAAAAATACAGGCAAAAGATTTAAATGGTTCAGATTTCATGTTAAACTCAGAACAAATGAAATAGAATGCTTCCACCGCCAAGATTTCAGATGGTGGGAAACCAGGTAACATTTACGATGACTGATTGGCTGTCAGATTTTCCGGGAAAAGCATTCAGGCTCAAATATGATATCAACAAGCATTGCTGATGTTATTAAAGTGAGTATATTTTATTAAAGTGGGTAAGATTTGATGGCGTCGAAATGAGAAATTAACGCCATTCGTGAAAATAAGGAGTTTTATCCACACGTTCGAATACACAGACCCCCCGTATATATATATATATATATATATATATATATATATATATATATATATATATATATATATATATACAACAACCCATAAAACCAAATTATTGTAAAAACCAATACAATTTCTGCAAATCTGTTATATATCTATATTATTGTATATTTTACCAGTAATCCCGCGCTGATACACTATGGTTAAGTGTGTTTATTGTGTTTTTATTGTGCACGAAGAAGAGGTATGTTTGAGATTTAGCGTATTTAGAAGTTTACCAATTGTTCTTTCTGAGAACTTTTGGCTATTTTGTTAACCATCTTCAAGTAATATGGTTGTATCATTTCAAATTCTGTGTAAGTTATTGAGACGTAGAAATATATTTTAATTCTCGAATACGGCCAGTATATTATGGCGATGTTTGTAGATATTTATTTTTATTTTTGTGAGAGATTTGATAACTTTTAGACATTTTAAATACATATATGTGTGTGTTTGTGTGTGTGTTTAAAATTTCATATAGGCTTAGAAGACTGAAGTTTAGTGCCTCAAAATCATGGGGGCATCCACCCAAGGCGTACCATATTTTCACATTTTACAGACACTGTTGTAGACAAAGTAAGAATTCGGGATTATTAGTTGTATGGTTTTCAGCAAAAGGAAGATTCCACCATGTAAATTACAAATTGTAGATACCAAAATGAAGCAAATACAAAAAATTAAATAACTGGAAAGCATTTTAACAGAGGACGGATAGTGAAACACCAAAATCTGAAGGTGCATTTGAATAGCGAAAATGCCTTCCAAAAGCTAAGAAAAATATTAAGAAAAAGGAATGAAAATTACAAACAAAAGAAAAGAATACTGAACTGTTACGTAATTCTAATTCTAATACGTGATTCTACAGAAGGATGCTGAGAATAATATGGATTGAACATGTGAAAACAACAAAGTTTTAGAGAAAATGGAAACGAAACTACTTATATTTAGTATTATAAAAAGACAGTTGAAATTTCTAGGGTACACAATGAAGAAAGAGAACGTGGCAAATTTGGCACTCACAAAACAGATTAAATGGACAGAGGAAAATAGCGCATCACCAACCCTAAGGAACTCGTGCACATGGGTGACAGAACAAGGGTAAGGAGAGAATAACAAAAAAGCTAGAATTTACTAAGTTACAAAGGAAATGAAATTATGAAGAGATTTGATCGCCAACGTCCAGAAGGAATATGGCACGTAGAAGAAGTTAGTGAAGCAAGAATGTGTTGACTGGCATTCGGGGATCAGAGAACATTGCTGACCTCTGATTTGACAGTTTGCTAAAGTTCAACTACAAAAGAAACAAATAAAATCTAAACAGCAGTACTGGCGGGTTATGCCATGAAGAGAATTATCGATGTGGTATTGCAGAATGACGTTTAACTTTCATGGGAGACGAGGAAGAATTTCTATCTCCAATTAATAGGAATTATCTTGTTTTTCTAAAGTTAGTTACGAAACTTGATATTACTCTTGTATGCAAAGAAATGATTTAACTCACGGAAAAAAAGAGGACGCAATTTTGACAAACTTGACAAGGTTGGGTATTTCAGATTGTCAGTCAATTCCACCTCCCTGTCATTTGATCTACTGGTGACTTTACTTATCAGGTATGTATCACTTGAAAATACTTTACCAAGAGATAGATTTTTAACTTCCCTAGAGTTGAACGACCAACCGGGAGAAATCATAGCTGATTGAATGTTTAAAAGAGATTGAAATTGAAATCCTTCCAAAATGCCGAGGGTAGCTTTATGACAATGCTGCCAACATGTCTGGTAGATACAATTATATGCAACAAGAAATCATCAAAAGTAACAGAATTTCCAAGATGTATTCTTTGTGCTTGTCACTAATTACATTTGTTGAGTTGTTCATGTGTTGACTGCTATCTTAATACAGCGACTTTTGGGCAATTATCAGTGAAATTTATGCATTTTTTTCATCCCCGACACAAGGAGTTGGGCAGTTTTAAAATCATCTTTACAACCCCAGTCAATAATATTTATTTGTCAGACAATATGTGGAGACGGTTTTAAAAGTCATCAAATATATTTTGTAAAGATACAGTGTCATCACTGACGTCCCCATTCATTAAAACTTTGATGTTAATGTGACAGGTGATATCTGGTTTTAACAATCTTTTGCACAAAACGGAAGAACTAGCATTTGTGCCTTTGCTACCTGTCTGTAGCCATCTTCCATTTCATTATCATAAGGTTAACAAAACCATTTAGAAATGATAAGTGTTATTGAGTACTTGTGAAAGTTGATACGGTTCACGTCAGAATATATAAAGCAAGTTTATAAAATATGTTCACGTGTTTGAAAATAATCAACGGCCACCTTGCTAAATGTTGACCATAGAAATAAAAAAGGACAAGAAAAGGATGGATGTGCGCATGACACTTTAGATAAATTCTGTTCAAGAGATAATTTAGTATAAAATCCTTTACGTATACTATTCAGATGACCTAATCTGACCGCGTCCAAGTAGGAAATGCAGCAAGGTGTTGGAATATTAATGGATTCATATCCAAATATTGTTCCCTTGAAACTTACTAAAATAAATAAGACAAAGTCATTGACTTACAAAAAAGCACTGTCTGGCTTATATATATCTTTATCAAATTATGTAGAAGAAACATTCCGATTGACCTCTCTAATGTGGAAGCAATCTTGCTACTGTATCTTAGCTTAAAAATATAAGTTTCTTTACTTAGGTAAATAACAACTGGAGTGAAAGATCATTGTAAAGGATTAAAATAGAATTAAGGGCCACATTGTCCCTACAGAAGATGTCTGTACTGAGCACTCTACGCATTGACAGTGATAAACATAAATAAATTTTAATGAACTTCGATATGATTTTGGTATGAAGAATGTTAGGCTTATATATCTAATACCTTTATTTCTTAGCACGAGTTTCATTATAAGCACATGAATAATTAAATAATGAAAAACGCAGTACATTGACGGTCGTTTTTAATGAAACTTGTGGGTTGATATATATATATATATATATATATATATATATATATATATATGAACAAATATAGTCTTAAGGTGTGCTATATTTATGGGATAAAGTTCTCAATATCAGAGACAGAGCGTGTGTAAATATAAATATAAAAGTGAACATAGAAGTCAGCATGCAATCGTCAGGCCACTGACCTGACGATTGTATATAGCATGAAACAGACTGTCGCCTCTAAGTGTTGACTTCTTGGGGACCTTGTTGCACACGGTGCACCACATCTCCGTATTTGGCTCTTCAAAAAGTGTGGTTGGTTCTGCACAAAACCTTCATCACTGTAATCAAGTCATATAAAGGGAATTTGGCTGTCGGTTCCTAGGAACTGAGGCGCCTGACCCTCATACGTCGTAAATGTGTGTGTGTGTGTGTGTGTGTGTTACATCGAGCAGTCTGTTTTTTATAGCGTCTTCATTATCATTTATACTTCACCATCGTTGACATATTCAAGAACACATAGACCAGTGGATAAAAGTGTTGGTTGAATCTAGTGACTTGACCGAAAGAGTTGGTGGCTACAGCAGAGGTGAACAAAAACTTGGAGAATTGGATTTAAAGGGACATAACTGATACTGAGATATCCGGAAGAAGGATGGCACGTAATTCTAATCACTTAAAGTAGGTCAGAGCGTACAATGGTCGAAACGTTGTGGATATGGCAACAACGATAAGGACAACTGACCTAACAATGTAAATAAATACCTCATCACAGAAATACGTCTTCATCATTTACTTTATTAAATGATATATATATATATATATATATATATATATATATATAGATATATATATATATATATATATATATATATATATATATATATATATATATATAGATATATATCGCTCGCTCGCTCGACTTTTCCGTCGAATCTGACGTACGAGGGTCAACAGCATATGAGAATTGATATAGTGGTGAAGATTTCGTGCAGGACCATCCACACTTTTTGAAGGGCCGAATACAGAGACCTGGTGCACTATGTGCCACAAGGTCCCCAAATGACCCTCCGCAGGTTTTGAATTCAGAGTTGCCATCCAAGGCTATAGAACCCAGTCTGTCCTGCTATTTACTCATAGCTGGAGGGAGAAGAAGAGGATTCATACCTTTCCCAAGGGTATTAGCACGTAAGTGAATGTAATGGATTCGACTGGAATTCGAATATATATTTTTATAATTGGTATATTTTTTATCATATATATATTTATACATACATATATATATATATATATATATATATATATATATATATATATATATATATATATATATTTCGTCTAATGTGGACTTTTTCAAGGCAAAAACGAAATTTATTAAAACAAAGTAACTATTAACAACAAAATGTTGCTAATGACATTTTTTTGTTAAAAATATATATGGAGGTGTGCTACCCTTTATACTCCTCTGATCCATAAATGTACACTTCTTCACAGAATGAAATACTTTATTTATGACCATCTTGTGTAAACAATATTGTATTTATTTCCCAAGCGCAAAATTCAACGGAATCCATAATTCCCTACGTAGATGTCAAAAATCATACACACACACTTACACACATACACACACACTTACACACATACACACACACTTACACACATACACACACACTTACACACATACACACACACTTACGCACATACACACACACTTACACACATACACACACATATTTCATCAGGCACGAAATATTAGTTATGATTTTTAAAAATCATAATATTTCTTGCCTGATGAGTTGGCAAAACAACGAAACTTAAGTCACACTCTAAACGTACGTATATATATATATATATATATATATATATATATATATATATATATATATATATATTAATGTATATTTGGACAGCAACCTTTCTTTAAAACATCTTTCATTAGATATGGCAGACAAGGAAGAGTCAATTTTTTATTTAGTTTTTCCAGCATGCTTATGTTTTTCTGTTTTGTAACAGATTTTTTCCCATAATTTTCATTGTCCCAAGCGCTTTCAGCCATTTATTTAGCCATTTTAAAGGGATCTTGTTTTTGGTGTTGCTAAATTTTCCTCATGTTTTGACTGTTTAAGTTGTATTTTATTTTTGTGTTGTTTTGAATAGTAACATTTATTCCGAGTCTTCGCACCTTGTGCAGTGCTAGAATTCTCGTGAGCATATTTCTATTTAAAAAAAAAACTTTTAACACTGCATTTCCACTGTTAAATAAGTGAGGTTAATAATACGAGAGATGTATTATGTAGAGAGAGAGAGAGAGAATAGGATAAAAGAGAGAGAAAGTGATAGTAAGAAAAGACAGACAGAAAAAGAATATCCGACTTAGTAAGAACGAAATAATTTTTTTTTAAATTATGTAACACATTTACCGTTTCGTCCCACTATTTTGTTCTAGCATTCAAGAAATTTAATAATTCCAACCACAAGAATTTCCCTTTCTTTTTGTTCACGAAAGAACTGTCTTTGAAAATTTTATAAGGATTTTTTTTTTTTTTTTTTACTTTTTGGCGTGCTGAATTTTCTAATGTCAGAAATAAATGCTAACACGAAATATCAATTTTTGATGAATATGGCAAATGAATGAAAATTTTACAGCCACACTCGAACAATTTTCATCAAACAAACATGTAGTTCACCAAACAAACATGTAGTTCATCAAACAAACATGTAGTCTAGGGTTATCGTGATCGATTACTGTGCCCGTTCTACTAATTAATTCCAGACATTTTTTCAGTTGGTGTTTTTGGAGTATATGAATCACACCAGCAAATACTAGATGATCTAAGAGAAGTTGATCTGTGATGCTGATCTGAAAATGGCACATCTTTTAAATGTAGAACTGTTCCCGATGTCTCTGAAGGCTTCTGAATCTCACCAGCAACAACAACAACAACAATAATAATAATAATAATAATAATAATATGTCTGTCTGTATGTATATTATCAAAATTTTCTTTCTTTTATTTTCCCAACATTACCTTAATTAATTTGGAATTGAATTTTGTTTGTGTTTTTTTCTGATGAAATTAAAATTGAGTACGTTTTTTACCTCGTTTTGTCTTTCAGAATGAAAAAAGAAAAAAAATTACCTGAAGTTAAAAACTCCCAATACTGGCGCCACATAAAATCCTCTTCAGAGTGAAAACTTGGAAGAAATTATCGCATCTCAAGGCGGAATTTTTTACAAGGTAATGAAAAAGATTTTCAATTATACCCGTTTACCTTGATTTGAAATCTGAATACAGTTATCACCTGCCAGGATAGATTTTCAAGCTTAACCTTCATATACTTCAATTTGTCTCACTCAATTACTGTCTATCAGATTTCTAAATCTATGTAACTGTTCTTTCTTCCAAAACCATATTATGTGTGTATATCAGATATATTTCTATCAATATTTTCATGCTAATTGTTCTGTTGAGTTATCTTTTGGTACATCGACTTCACGAATTCAAGCGCAGTACTAGACTGGCAGTTAGGTCTCATTCGTCATTTTACAGTTGAAATGGCTAGATGCAACCGTAAGTTTTATTTTAACAATTTCTTCTTTCACACTCCTCGCTCGCGGAACTTTCTTCCGGTTTCTTGCTTTTCAGTCAACTTAGATCTTCAAACATTTAAATCCAATGTCAATTGTTATTTTCTGACTCCTTCCTGTTCTTTTATTGTTTCTCTCCTTTAAAATGTTTTTCTCAGTAACCTCTTGCATCTTAGTGGCTTTATTGCCTTATTTGGGGTGAAATAATTATATATATATATATATATATATATATATATATATATATATATATATATATATATATATATAATAGCAGATTAATCCTGCTATATTACCCGCCTTTATAACAATTTAAGTTAGACAAGAGTACAATATGAAAGCACGCATTCATTGAGAAATGGTTTCCTTAAAGTATCAAATTGTTCCGTCTGATAACTTTGCCGTCCATCGAACTCTATAAATGCATTAACACTCCTTGCCACTTTTTCCCTAATAAAGGGATTCACAAAAACATTTACACTAATGATATACAGGATAATTTGCATAATAGACATAGATTATTGTAGACAACTTGTCACGCTTACAACGTAGCAACAGTTTATTATGTTTACCGCTTTTTTTAAGTTTCACATAATTAGACATGTGACTGAACACCAAGAAGCATTATGCTGTAATTAAAAATATAATTATAGAATGTGTGCAAATCCTTTGACGAAAAATTGAAAACATTGCCATTGTAATTATTTACACTATTGATTTTCGGCCTACTGTCCTCATCTTTGTTGTTGTTATCACAATTTTTCGGTCGTGATGCTCTTCGGCCTTCTTCAAATGTATATCGATCTGGGTAACATACAGAGGATTCTGAACTGAACCCTTTATTCAATCAACGAAGGTAGACTGTTCTCGTTCCACTGTCCATGTCTATGAATATCGACTAATTATTTTTCAACTACAGCGAATTGGAATTTAATGGGACAATAAGTCTAGTGGTTTAAAGCGTTAGTTCGTGAAATTGGTGACATAGTAATTGTGAGTTCAATCCCTGGGCCGAGCAGTGTGCACTTGCACTAGGTGGAAACGGGCAAGCAATAAGAGAAAAAATAATAAAAAAACTAGACGATATCGCTAGGCATGGGAAGTTTACCTCTGTAGATTAAATAATGGGTTCAGTTCAGAATCCGATGTACACCTGATGAAGACCGGAGGGCACAACAGCCGAAACGCTGTGATAATAACAACAAAGATGCGGACAACAGTTCGAATATAAATAGTGTAAATAATGATAACTCCCCTCATCCTACAAATTCAGACAGAAATTGCTATTGTAATGACGACAAATTTATACAAACTGAAACTAGGCTAAGAAGTCGTTCATCAGTTAATTTGGTTACCTATTGTATATGTTCACAGCACAGAAAAATAATATTCAATAATGTTGCCAGACATAGGGTCTTCCTCTTGACCCGGGGCAGCACTAATTCCTCGAGGTATTTGATAGACTAAGATTTCCGAGCTTCTGTACTATTTTAATCATCATTAGATTCCATCCAATTCTTTCTGAATCGTCTGCACTGTCCTTAAATTGACAACCAAATACTCTGAAATGTTCGTATTTGAGTTTCCGGGGCGAATGCGAAACAGTAAATCATGCCGTTTCCAAATTCCTGGCGGGGTGAATTGCGTCATGGTGCGCTTTCTCTCACCGACGGTGCCCAACTGACCCTACTATACTGTGCAGTAGACCAAATAAAAAAACAAAACGCATGCGCGAAATTAAAAATATAAAATGGCAACAATTTACCCATCTCAGCCTGCACAAAGAAGTGTCATTCATCCTAACGGTACAAATAGATTTTACCATCATTCATCAAGTAAATCTTTAGATTCCCAAGAGTATTTATTTAATATATCAATGAAACATGAAATGGCTAATAATGCCAGAAACATCTGAATGTACTTTTATATATATGCTGCGCCAACAAAGCATTCTTTAGTTATGAGCCTGGGCTCAATCATAGTTTATGGTTTCGGGACTAACCCAAGGCACCACATCGCACTACCTTTCTTGGGTTTCTGTCACAGTGTGGAAACACCAAATGAACCGAAAGTATCATTATTTATTCTTATTGTATAATTTTCCAATTAATTTTCCAATTAATTTTCCAATTAAATAAGCTAGATCATCATGTTCTCAAAAATGTTCGTTCAACAATACGAGATTTGAATTAAGTTACCAATGTCAGGACACTCAGCAATAAACCTGAATTTCACTTGGAAAGGCGAGACGACGCTCTACATTAGCCAAACTAATACGACTTTTTTTTAAAGAAAACTGGAAGCTGTGTTATCAAAGCAGGAACACTGTGTAGTGAGGTATTTGTCGAAATACTTATTCTCTTCAATCGATTTACACTCCTAATCTGAAGTTTACGCCATTGCTGGCAGAATTCAATGTGATGGCTCTCTGTACTATGAAACCATTGTACTTCATCGCCTAACTTAAATATAAGATTTTTTATATTGATTCAAAAATTGTTATATTTTTAGTTAATATTCGTAATATTTTGCATGTGATTTGTTCCGTGGCTTCTGTTTATCTCCAGTAATATACTCTCCCATCACTTAATAACTTTATATTATGTTCTTCATTTTTGATCTTATATCTTATGACATACGCCAATCTTTGTATATACGAAATTAAGAAATAAATATCAATAACTATACTATTACTTAAAAAAGAATATACAAATATATATATATATATATATATATATATATATATATATATATATAATTTATGTCCTGGGTATGACGATAAACTACATCCGGCAGCAAGTCTTCTCATCGGGAGATTGGAGGATTTGAGGAGCGTGGAACCACATTGTAATTGCAGTTGTTCCCAGGTCCGCCCTGGCCTGGGGTGGTAGCACCTGTTAGGGTCCCAGCTATGAACAAATAGTGTATACCTGGGCTGACCAAGCTCTTTAGTGTTATAGAACACGATTGGTCTAGGAGATGGAAAACTCTTACACGAAAAGCCTGAGGTATATTGTCTGCTTCGTCTGTGGCATTTATTTGCACCGACTGAGTGTATCAATAGTTCCGAAAAGTGTGGATGGTTCTGCACAAGCCTTCACCAATTTAATCAAATCGCTTGTGTGGGTTTTCTGCCCGAGTGGAACTTCATTCTTACTAATGGAATACGAATCGAATGAGGATCATTCGCCTCCGTCTAATTGGCATGGCGGGGGCTTCGCTGCGAAAGTCAGAACTGGTGGAACCAAGGAATGTGGCTCATCTGAACATTTACCATGGAACGTGAGTTCTAAGGTGAGGGTTAGTACCAATTGGTATTCAATGAGAGGGGCCTCCATTTTGATAAATGAACGGTCAAGATTTGCTCGGTGATGGTAGAACGTTAATAATTTGATTTTTGGAGGGTATAAATTTTATAAGCTGGGTCATTCCAGATTTACACCATTTGTCAACATTCATCACAGTATTTAATCCTGAAAATTTCAGCCTGATATCTCATTTCAAACAGATTTTATTCTACTTCGAAGATTATGAAGATATTGAAAATTTTGAAATCATTGATGTTTTGTTTTTTAGAGATCACTCACTGAAATGCAGTATGAGGGAATCTGTTTTGTTGGGCTTTTTTGGCTTCTTTGTGAAGTTTTTGATGCATATTGCATGATAAGAGAAGATGAGGTGGTTTTCATGTGTCTTTATTAAATCCAGGATTTTCACTCTAAAAGAAAGTTTTTACGTATTTTTAAAAATTTCACTTGGGAGACAGGAGAGTGCGATTAGTTGATTGAATTTGAGTGGTTCATAATGAACAGAGAAAAGTTTCAAAGGAAACCAATGAAATATTCTTTAAGTGAGAGTGGCACAAAATCTGTTTGAAATGAGGTCTCATCTACTCTGATGAATGTTAACAAATGGTGAAAATTTGAATGAAATCTGAGGACGTTCACGACGACCATTTTTTTAATCTGTTTAGAATTACCCAACTAGGAGGTGCAATATTATGGAGATGTCTAGGATAAATAATGATCAAACCTTGACTTGAAAAGGTGGAAGGATTCGGATTTATATTTCAAAACAACATGCAATTTAAAAAGTCCAAATCGTTCCACTCTCAAGATTCTGATGAAACTAAATCACTAGTGAAACATGGCGAATTTATAAAGATGTCCTATTCATCTTAATCTTTTAAATATAATTGTATCCTAAGAATTCAACCAACATCGGTTGTCTAATAACAAATTTATTGTAAAAATATGAACTTGTATAATAAAAACTGACTTAGTGTCTGTCTATCTCGCATATAAGCGCCATCTTGTTAGCCGATCGCTAACAACTCATAATCTTTCGTGATATCCTTCGATTAACTCTAATCAAATAACCATCTCTTCTCCACGTGAATGATCTTCAAATATTTACATCGGAGCCTTTGGATTTTCTCTGGGTTTTTTTTGGTTTTTTTGTTCTTTTTGGGTTTTTTTCCCCCTATTAGCCCGTCCCTCGTCAAATACACAGCGTATGAGCAAATATTACGAAACGTCTGTTTATTCAGGCAGTTCACGCAGCTTCAACTGGTTACATAGAAAATAGTGAATTTGTATACACAGACAAATTCCCCGTTTCTATTGAAATACACGTTAAAACTATCTACTCGATATTTGTCGGTTGGACGAAGCTGTATTTGCCACAAGTTCACAGTCGTCAAGCTCTCAGGGAGAGATGAACTAACAAAAAACCTTCTAAATTAAAATGCATCACATTACACTTCAGGTAGATGATCTTCGTTAGCAACGTTTCTTGATAGTAGAGCACTGTCTTAATATCTCTGATATCGAACACTTATACCCATAAATATAGCATACCGCAAAAATATATTTTTATCATTATATATATTTATATCTATCTATCTATCTATCTATCTATCTATATATATATATATATATATATATATATATATATATATATAGGATAAAAAATATAGCTATTATAAAAATATTTTTTTTATCACCCACGCACAAACAAAGACACATATATGTATATGTGTCTGTGCTTGTGTGTGTGATAAAAATATATATTTTTATAATATTAGGTTGGTGTAAAAATAATATCGTTTTCTCACATAGTAACATATGTGAAAAAACGACATTATTTTTGCACCAAAGTAATAACTACGTTTTATATCATATATATTATATATATGCTTTTATGAAAAAAATATAGTTTTAAGTTGTACTATATTTATTGGTAAAAGTGTTCAATATCAGGGTTAGAGCGTATGTATATATATATATATATCTATCTATATATATATATATATATATATATATATTAAAAAGGACACTGTGGTTAACATCGAGCGGTGAGAATCTGTTTTATGCTTGAACTAAATCTTTAGGCCATGTGTGTTGCGTTTACTCTCAACTATTTATATATGTTGTTTTATGGGTAGCCAGATCTATCGAGATTTTTTTTATTATTTACTTAATTTGTTTAATTATCTGTTGAGGATTTTATTCATTTTATTTCATTTTATTTTTCTTAATAGTGTGTTCAAGACAGTCACCGCTCGGTATTGACAACAGTTTTCATATATATATATATATATATATATATATACACACACACACATATATATATATATATGCATGTGTGTGTGTGTTTATGTATATATATATATATATATATATATATAGTGATGGTTTAATGACTTAGTGTAATGGTTCACGGCTGTGAAGTTTGAATTCTATTCGAGTTCTTTCTGTTCAGTTTAACGCAAACACTCTGAATCCATATCCTCTCCTCTCCACCTTACTATCGCTCAAATAGCAAGACAAATCGAATTCTTTAGCATTGGCTGGCAACCAGTCTAGAAGAAAGACAACTCGACTTCGTGTCACACTGTGCACCGTTTTTCTGTATTCGGTTCTTCCGAAAAGTGTGGATGACTCTGTACGTGCCTGAACAACTATAATCGAATCATCTCGGCAGGGTCTTTTGACAGTTCAGTTCGCGGAGCACTAGGATTCTCATACGGTGAAAACAACCATAGAGGCTATCATATAAATACATATATATATGTGTGTGTGTGTGTGGATTTTTGTGTGCTTGTGTGTGTGTATGTGTGTGTGTGTGAGAGAGAGAGAGAGACTGATCCCTTTTTATTCTACACTAAAAAGACATTGTTTTTAATGTTTTTGTTTTTTTCCTGAACTTACGAATTTGATCTTCGTTGATCTACTGCGCACTTAATAAAATATATGAATGGGAATCAGTGGCATAATTGCTTTTTTTCGTTTGAATTCTTTTATATGCATAATTTATTAGATTTTTTTTTCCTGGCTATGTTTCAATTCTGGAAATTTTCCAAACTCTCCCAGTCGCTTGCTACTTTAAATAGAACAGATTTCCTTTCACTCGCGGCAAATTATTCAAATCCGTAAAGCATAAAAATACGTCTACATCAGATAAAATTAACAATCTATTGTAATGGAACTTATCGTATTATAATAAAAATGATATGTTAAAATAAAATAAAATATATTCTTTAATCGAAGTTCTGGTGTTCTATATATTCATTTCATCTTGATTATTCAAATAATTTTTTCTGAAAACAAGGGTGCCAGTCTTCTAAAAATTAAAAAGTCGGATAGGAATAAGTAAGACAAACTTAAGCATAGATAGATATAAACAGACCGATATATATATATATATATATAAATAAAAATAAACAGACCGAGATAGATAGATATCTAATAAAAGTGAAAAATGTTAGATTGATAAACTTTTTCTATTTGTTCCTTATCTTATTACTTCTTTTTTGCTCAATCAGTGAATATTCTTTCACTGCCTGATACATGGATTGAACTCACAACTACTCGCTGACATCAACACATGTTTAACCACCTCCTATATCCACTATGCCACACGAAGGACATCAACGGTGTATTTTTGGATCCTTTCATATTCAAAGTCATGACGGTTTGTACCTCTTTTTAATAATACTGTATTTTATTTTTGACATGGGCAATTGACAATATACTTTATTTCAAACTATTGGTCTCAACTTGATCATTATAGGTGCTATTATAGACACGACGTCAATCCGTGACTTCGCTACTTCCCTTTTTAGACTTGTTTAAATATTCCTTTCTACAGATTCATCTTCTGCTTCCTTCAATCCTTCCTGCACAAACTGTGTGGCTATTTACATCGAATTCTCTTTTATTTTCCTCTGTCGAAATTAAACCTGAAAGCCAAATACAAAGCCAAATACAAAGCCAAATACATTATTGTTCTTGCCTTGTTCAATTTTCAATCAATCAGTCAATTTGATTGTCCGACACAAAATAACTTCAACAAAAATCAACGGATTTTCCTTTCATTTCTTGTTTAATTTTTTAAGCTAATTTTACTTACATTTTTTCATTCTTCGGACACAAGGAACAAAATTTGGGATTGAATTCTATTGTTGTCAGATTAATAATGTATATATTTCTTCATAAATGTGTTTTTCTCTATGATATATATATATATATATATATATATATATATATATATATATATATATATATATATATATATATATATAGAGAGAGAGAGAGAGAGAGAGAAATATTATATTATGTGATGTGAAAATTGGCATTGATATGTATATGGAAAGCACCAGACTTTCATTATTAAACAAGTATAATACATATGAACAGATTGAAAGAGAGATACAAAATAATGTACAGATTTGTGAATAGATAGATAGATAGATAGATAGATAGATAGATAGATAGATAGATAGATAGATAGATAGATGTACACTGTTGTGGCTTTTGTATATTTTACAAGCGCATGAATTCCCATCCCATTAATTGTTATACGTTAATAGAATTTTTGCACTAAACTTCCAAAAGAGACTTCTAGACTACATCGAAAATCTGAATTAAAAATCCTGCCACAAACCCCATGGCATCTACCGCTCATAGGATATACATACATACTATTTTAAGCAGTCTCCATCTATCTATCTATCTATCTATCTATCTATATGTATATATATATATGTGTGTGTGTGTGTGTGTGTTTGTGTGTGTGTGAGTTAAAGATCAAATGCAGATTAAATATGGGTCGGAATCCGACAGGATGATAAAATAAAGAACGAATAGGAGACTTATATCAATTTAACATTTTTCCCTTTTATTAAATCTTTCTCAGAGATTGAGAGAAAACAAACAAAAAAACAGAAACTCTGGTATTTTCAATTTTGTTTGGGTCTGTTCTCATTGGACAGATACGTGTCACGTACATCATAACCATAAATACTTCTATATGTATGTAAGTTTGTGAAGATTCTTGTATGTGTAAGTGGACATCGGATGGCAATGTGTATTCGTAATTGTGCACGTGTGTCTGCCTACTGGGAGTTCTGATGTCTTCACCTTTGTGTGATCAGCCAGCGCAGGGGGTGCCAAATGTTATATATATATATATATATATATATATATATATATATATATATATATATATATATATATATATATATATATATATATATAAGCGCATGTACAGATACGTGTGTGCGTATTACGTTTTCTATTGACTTTTTTCTTTTGTGCGAATATTTAATGCCCAAAGACACAACTAAATAAACATATGTGTGTGTGCATGAGTCAGTATCTATATATAGAGAGATGAACAGAGAGTGTGTGTGCGTGCGTGCACGTATGTATTGTTTTCGCGCGTGCCTGAGTTTTCACATTTTCATAAATTCTCTTCTTTCTTAAATGCAAAAGGCAAATAAAAGCAAATTTCTTTAAGCAAATAAGTAAATTATGAACGGTTTATTAACTTTTTATCTTTGGGCGAAGACCAAAACCTCAACTTCCCTGAACTTGTCCTCCTTTGGCTTTTATAGTTGAGATTTCTTACAATGTTTATCTGCTCAGTAAATGCCTTGTGCTCAAAAAGATCGCAATGCTCTTAATTGTATTTGCGAAGCATGATTTATTTTGGCTCAAGGCCATTAGAAAAGAACATTAAGGGAAGAGTAAACTCCTTAGCATCGTTTTTGTTTTTAATAAGGTTTATTAATGGATTAATTTTTACATTAAAAATGGCGAATATCTTGAAATATTTCCGCACCTAAATGTGGTCTTATCTTGAATGGATTTCATTTTTTTACATTTTCAAAGCTAGTCTCCATCTTCAAAGCTAATAGCGAAGAGAAATTATCAAAAATCTAAACAGTATTTAAGACATTTATATGTATATTATATATGTGTATGAGAGAGAGTGTGCGTGTTGTATGTAAGTGTGTGAATATGTGTGAGTATTTGTGTGAGTATCGCTAAGCTTGTGAGTATGTGTGAACATGTGTGGAAATCTGTATGTCCGCGTGTGAGTGTGTATGAGCGTGTGTATATTTGTGTGTGTGCGTGTGATTCTGTGTGGGAATATGTATGTGCGTAAGTGTGAATATGTGTGAATGCGACTGTGTATACATGTATACATATATGCGTGTGCCTGTTTGTGTGTGTATGTCGATGCGTGTCTGTACGTGTGTTTGTGTAAGTTTGTGAGTGTATGTGTATGTGTGCGTTATTTAGGGCCATCGACTACAATAATGATGTGCGCAATTATCTTTATCAAGATTTTTTCTCTTTGTCACTAATGCCAGCATAAATACTCCAAACTAAGATCTTCTACCTGATGTTAAGGTTGAGAGTCAATCGATGACCTAGATAACCCTGTCGTGACCTTTTGGCGTACGTTTAGATAACTGTCAGAGACATTCCAAAACTGATGTATTTGTTTTCGGTCAACAACGGAGATCTCTTGCCGTGAGGTTTTCATTAAATGCAAATTGCTTATACTTCATTGGTCCACTTGTTTTGAAAACGAGGCTGCAGATCAATGATTTGCCTCTTTGTGGCTCAAACCAATTGAATCGCTCTTGTTGATTTCAGGTTACAAATTATGGGCCTTTTCTTTTCTTTTTTCTTTTTTTTTTCTTTTTTTTTTCTTTTTTTTTTTCTTTTTAGAAAAGAAATTAATTTCATTTATACTAAGGATGCTCCTAAAAGTAATGCGTTTTATTTATTTTAAGTTACGAATTATGTTCTTTCGTTCTTACTTTTTAGAAATGAATTCCATGTATACTACGAGGGATGCTCTAGAGGTAATCCCTTCTGTTTATTTCTATGGAAACTAAAACAAATACATTGGCTATGTATTTTCGCAGGCGACAAGCGCCTGAATACTGTGCTCGTAAAGATCTACACGGCTTCATCAGTAGCAGTAATAGTAAGAAAAGAGTGGCCTTTTGGATAAGATCACTATGTAGTATCTGTTTTCGGATGGACAACATTTTATCTCTCGATGGTGTTACTGTCTTCGAACAGACTGCAATTCAATTGTATGTTTGTTTTCGGGCAGAGTGCAACTTAAAATATTAAAGGTGTCCAGTTTCGCGGAACAGCTGCCCTTGGCAGTACCTCCCTCATTGCACTATAGAGAGGGAGATCGGCATTAATATCAATGCCAGCGTAACCGACGGTTGCGGGGAGGTATTTTTGGATTGGCCTGGATGCAAGCGCTCGGACTTCTCACATTAAACTGACCTTGTGTCACATCCTGCCAGCGTGGGATGGCAAATAAATACCTGCCTTCGATCGGAGAAACTACATTTTATCATTTAAATGTGTTTCAATCTTCGGACAGGACACAACAAATAAATGAGGGCTGCCTGGTACCGGAGATTCCAATCCTGCAGCAGCACCTCTCTCATTGCACCAAAGAGAGTGGGTTGGTGAAATATCGACGCTAGCGCAACATCGATTGCAGGAACCGGATAATTTGTGGGTTTGTCCCATGTACACCCGCATGGGCTCCGTACTTTAAAACGACCTTGTGCCATATCCCGTCACCGGCGGTGGGGGGCGAGTTACCAAATATAGAATCTGTTCTCACTTCATTTGAGATGAGAGAAAGCATCCCGCCTCTGGGATTTCAACCCGCAGCAGCATTGTACTGTGAGGGGTGAGGTCGGTGTAATTATCGACTCCAGCGTGACTGTGATCGCGGTGATTCGGAAATGCTTGTCTATGCTCATATGCATGTGCGTGGGCACCCCACATATAAAGGAGACTTTGTGTCACATCCTGCCTTAGAGGAGAGGCCATGTAAATACCAAGAGAAGCGTCACTGAAGGAAGGTTAAACAGTAGCAGCATAACATCAGATGCAGGCAGGCAAGAAAAACATTAGGTGTAAGGCTCCAACGATTATTCCACTGGGCAATAACTGGTGGCATAGTAATTGTGAGTTAAATACCTGGGTCAGATAGTGCAGACTTAAGTCACGTTTAAACAGTGCGAACAATGATAAATAATATTCAAAAGAACTACACGTGAATCGCTAGGACAGCGGATAGCAAACGCTAAAAGCAAAATAATATAATATTCAAAAGGACACACTCTACTTTTATAGATTAAATAAAGCGTTCGATTCGAAATTTATTCTAGGCTACCCGAGTTGGCAGGTGCCTGAAGAAGGCTAGATGGCACAACGGTCGAAAGGATGTTATAATAACATCAAATATGAGAACACTGGATGTGCACTTACGTTTTACGCAAAACATTTGACAAGGTAAGGCACAAGGATGTATTTGAACGGCTAGGAAAACTAGATTGATTTGGAAAAAATTAGAATAATCCAAAACTTATACTGGGAGAAAACTACGGATCGAAAATGAACTGAGTAGCTTTACAAAAATAGAAAAGGGCGTAAGACAAGGATGTGTCTTCTCCCCAGATTTATTCACCCTCTACAGTGACGCTATCCTAAGGGAACTGGAGACCCTCCCAGAGGTTATTTTCGTTGGGCGTAATCTTAACAGTATAAGGTACGCAGATGACACTGTGTTGATGGCCAACTCTGTGAAAGGAATCTACAGGACAGGGTAGGGGAAGAAAGTAAGGAAAACGGATTAAACATCGACTGCAAAAAGACATAAAATATGGCCATCAGAAAGAAAAAGAGTCTAAGATGCGAGTTACAATTTGGGGATTTTAACATCAATTAGGTGCAGAATTTTAAATCTGGGAAATGTTTTAACAGAGGATAGAAAATGCAGAACTGACGAAGGGAAAGAAGGATTTCAAAAGTTAAGCAAGTTGCTGAGAAGCGAGAAATTTCGTTAGAAACAAAGAAAAGAGTACTGTTTTGCTATGTGATATCAATCCTTTTATATAGTAGTGAATGAGGGACTATTCCCTCACCTCACAAAAACTTAGACGCAATAGAAATATGGTTCTACAGAAGGATAGTGAAAATTCAATGAATGGGACGATTAAGCAACGTCTTAAAGTCTTAAAGTAAATGACAACAGAAAGAATTCTTTGGATACAATGAGCAAGGAGGGCTTTAATGGAGTTAGTCAACAAAGTAAAATTATTAAATAAACGTGATATTTTATGTTTTGAAATCGCCATCTTAACTCGTTCCGTATTTATGCCCCTGCGAAAGATATTTATACCCAAAACTACTACCAGTACAAAAATGAATGAATTCACGAACGAATAAGCGAAAGCAAATATAATTACAGAGTTTCAAATGGTAGATAATCCTTATATAATGGCTAGCTCTATTCTATGTTGAAGCGCCATATTTATTATCCAGATTTTTTTAAGGCTTTAGACAAGAAGATAAAACTGAAGAAAAGTCAGTCTGTAAGTTAACTTCATTAACTTCAAAATTGATTTATAGATATAGCTTAGTTACTTAACTTTTTTTTTCTTTTTTTGCATTCATTTGTACAAGATATTCAGCCAAACTCTAGACAAATAATTAAAGAAAGGTTGGACAATTTATTGAATATTGCATACAAATATGTACGCCTTTCATTTTCTGTTTATTCTTCACTATTCTCTCTCTTCTTCTATTCACTTTTATTATCTCAAACTGCAATTTCTTCTCTTTGTTCGTTCTTTCTTTATTCACACCTCTTTCAATTTTTTTTCCTTTTTTTACTATGACAACTCCATTTCCCTTCAATGCCTAATTCATAGTATCTTTACTCTTCACTGAGAATTCATCTTTACATTTTGTTCTTCCTATTTTGAGATTTTAAGGGATTAATCAGTGGCATCGAAATAGTGGCTTAATTTTCAAAATTCATTATCTCATCTGCCTAAAAATCTTTTGTCATGCAAGCGACAAAATTACTATGAAGTTATTCGCAAAACAGATATTTGAAGCAACGATATTTACAGATTAGTATAATACAAATGATAACTATATTTACACTTTACAAAATGGTAAGACTTTTAAGTCTTGAACAGTAAAAGAAGTCGACTTTATAGCGAATTGAACTCCAACTACAGATCGTCGGGGCAAATAATTCTAAGGACTGATACGAAGTTATAAAGTAGATTAGAATCTGAATTTTCCTATTAAATTATGGAAGAGAGCTAGATGGAAAAATACATGATTTTCTGTGCAAAATAAATGCTTTTTTATCATCAGGTTGCGTATTTATTGATGCCCCTACATATATATATATATATATATATATATATATGTATATATATATATATATATTTGAAGAAGCTATGATAAACAGTTGTGTGATGTGACCGATTACGATAAGGAGAGACTGACAAGGAGAAAAAGCCAATTGGTTTAAAACTGAAGAGTTTGATAGATAGATAGATAGATAGATAGATAGATAGATAGATAGATAGATAGATAGATAGATAGAGTTAAAAGAAATGGTCACTATAAAGAAGTTTAAATTACTTCATAGATAGAAATGTATATTATTACATTAATTCAATTATTAACTTAGTTATTGATTGGTTGATTTTAATTACATTGGTCTTGATTAGTTTTTGAAAGACTTGTAACTTTAGTATGTTACCGTTTGTTTCTTCGTTACCCTTTTTCCTTTTCAAACCCAACGACACAATTTCTTTTGAGAAACATAATCAAATTAAGTGAGAATCTCGTCCTTATCCCGAAGTGTCTGACCCAACCAGAATATTTTCACAAATAATATTAGTTCTTTGTACCGCTTCACATGAGATGAATATGTATTAGGTTTCTTTCTTCGTTTTTTTTTTTTTTCGACACTCTCTTTTCCTTTCTTCTTTCAATATCGTAAGAAGTGTCTGCTCATAATTAATGTTAGATAGAATGTAGACTTGGCTATAATGCCATTTTCTTTTCCTTCGTTAAGACCATTTCATTTCTTCGCAAAAGATGATCTTGTGAAAAGGCAATTTTTTGTCTGTGTAAATATTCTCATCTGGGTAATATTATGCTTTCTGGTCGGATTTTCTGCCCAAATCTTCCACCTTGTATCTTTGATCTGTTTCATTTCCAAAGATACAATATGAAATTCTGACATTTAGGAATATAAGAAAAGTTCTTCGTAAATTTTAAGATCACAGTAACACCTATTTCACTTTATTAACAAAACTATCTAAGCTCGTGTAACTCAGTTTTGAAAACATTACGAATCATATTAAAAATATTCTTAATGGATTGGGATATAATAATCTTATTATTTCTAAATAAAATTCAAGGTTCCAGAGCTAATCAAGGAAAGAGGTTCCTGTTAAAATGGTTGATTGATTAATTCGTTTTCTACTGCTTATCAACCCGTTGCATGTTATTTTAAATAAATGTTATAAATATTTTTAGATTGTAAGAAATATTTCTAGATTGTAAGAATTTTTTTAGGGGTGGGGGGAGATATAATAATGGTTTAGTGATACAAGTTTTACTAATTAACCCATAGCTGTGAGGGAGAAGAGGTTGATTCATATCTTTTCCAGGGGTATTTGCACCTAAGTGAATATAAACTCAACTGGAATTGGAACTCAGCTCTCCAATAAACAATTCCTAGCCAATAGTACCTAGTATTTCCAAGTACTCATCTAGGTACTGACCAGGCTCGATGTTGCTTAACTTCAATGATCGGACGATATATCAGTGAAGAATGTTTTTAATTTCCTCTCTCTCTCTCTCTTCAATGTTTTCTCAGTTTCTTTATCTCTCAGTCGCCCATTTGCGTCTAATTGGATTTATCGCCTTGCTTGGGATGTAATTATTAAAAAATACATTTCCTTTTTTTTATCATTTCACCCCAAACAATGCGAAAATGGCACTAATACGCAAGAGGTTAATGGGAGTGAAAGAGAATGAAGCGTCTGGTTTGAAAAATTCGAATTTATAATCAGTAATTCGAATTTTGCAAACCAAATGCTTCTTTGTAGCTGAATTGTTAACAGCACGTCAGATCAAATGACGTGTTCTCCATAAGAGTTACAGATTCAATTTCTATCGGAAAAAGCCATATTTTCTACGAAATTTCTCGAATATTCAGGCCGGTAAATATAATTAATACTGTTTAATTAAAAAACAGAGCATTTCCTTAAATAAATTATATCTATAAAAATAAGGTAAAAACAAAATATATATATATATATATATATATATATATATATATATATATATATATATATATGTGTGTGTGTGTGTGTGTGTGTGGAACGCCAGGTATTTGAGGAACCTACATTTAACGGGCGAGAAATGGTAGAAAAGTGCGATAATTGGACATTCTCATTTCTCTTTCAGACATATCGAGGGCATTAACACACATAGAAAACCAAAAGGAACGCATATCTTGTCACTATAACAACTTGAGGATAACAGATGTTTTGGATATGACACACGGTCTGTTATGATTGTAACGTGTCATCTTTGACAGAAAAAGAAACAATACATCATCAAGCAGCTCGAAATGTTAACGTCCAGTATCATATGGTGTGCTGCACGAGAAAATCAAGTCCTTGTCCAACGTGATAAGGAAACAAGTTAATGTCCGATACTATTCAAGAGGATAGTCTCAAGCACCTTGAAAGGAGGGGGGCTGTATTCTCTGCTATATATCCGATGAGAACTTTGATTAGACCTTCACATCAATTGCGATAGTTTCAGGGGTCGTGTGCAGGGTTTCAGAATCAACGTCACAGTTTACATCGTTGCTGCACCCATTCGTCAAACCCTGTATCGTGATCCATAGAAGGCCGTATGTGTTTCAGCAGAACTCTACTCTATCTCACATGACTCACCTGTTCATGATCATGTAATCTCCAGCATGTATACTATGAGGGTTTCTAATTCGGATCTCATAGACTACAACATCTTGGACTTTATTGGGAAGGAGACCAACCAGCAGCTTCATAATGCCAAAAACACGTTGATGGCCACCATTCTAAACGTGAACATCACTAGATCCACCTGATTCGAGTATACAGTTGTTTCAGTGCTTGCAATGAAGCTCTGGCTTACGGCTATATCAGGTTTTAACACCGGTTCTCACACGATCACCGAAGTTAAGTAGCGTTGAGCCTGGTCAGTAAATGGGTGGGTGACCGTTTGGAAATATCAGGTGCTGTAAGCTTGGATTTGCAGATGGTGCAATGGCTAACGGCCCAGAACTGGAAAACAGAGAGTCGAATACCAATTCCAATCATGTTTGTTATATTAACTTAGTGCCCAAATATTCTTGGGAAAGGCATGAATCCACTTTTCCCCCCACCAGCTATGAAGTCATACAAGTTTTAATAATTAGTAAGACTTGTAACAGATGTCGTTATTAGTTCCCAAAAATTATTACGCACTAAAAGGAATTGATTGATTGGCTTTGTACGACTCATCAACCCTGCATAGGGTATGAAAACCAGGAAATATTTTCATATATTTTATTATATTTTTATATAATTTAATATTTTATTATATTTTTAAATCTATGGTGGGGATAATAATGGTTTAGTAATACAAGTTTTACTAATTTACCCATAGAAGTGAATTCATCCCTCTCCCAAGGGTATTTGCGCTGAAGTGAATATAATGAACCTAACGGCAATTAGAACTCGGCTCTGCGATTACCAATTCCGAGCCGCTGTCCATTGCACCAGACGTAAATTCAAGCTTACAGCATCTGGTGTTTCCAAGTCGTCACCATCTAGATACTAACCAGGTTCAACATTTTTAACTTCGACGATCGTACTGGAACAGGTGTTTCAACATGATGTGCCAGTAAGCCTTAAATGTAATATATATATATATATATATATATATATATATATATATATATATATATATATATATATATATATGAAAAAGTTTTTATGAATTTGTTAAAAAATTAAAACGCTTAAATTACTATCGAACGTTAACGGAAAAATCTATAAATCTGAGTTTTTCCAAATTAGCCGCTTTTTGTCCATATGCATTAATTCTCTTAATTTCCCTTTCCAGAACTCCATTCCCCTTTCTTTCCTTAAAACCCGAATTCCACTTCTTATTTCTTACATCTTTCTCTTTTTTCTTTCTATATCGATTCCTCTGAGATGACCTATTAAATAGGTCAATGTCTGGTCCTTACCCCACTCCTCACTATTAAGTAATGTAATAAAAATAAATTTCAAATCATTCCTATCTCTCCCTTCCCTCTCTAATTTCGTCCATGTCTGCCACCATCTTTCCCCATTCTCTATTTCACCTTACATCAACTTAATACTGCCCATCAAAAGTGTATAAAAAATATATGTAAATTTAAAATCATTTTTTACTCTTAGAAGTGTGGTCTGATGATCCAGGTAAAAGAAATTCCCTGTGGAAATAAATTGTAACCAATGGACCCTAAAAGTTGTCCGTTTTCATTGAATTAATCGCTCTGATTTAACATTGAGCTCTCTGGATTTCATCCTCCTTGGGATTATCCATACGGATTACCAAGATTTTCATTACTTAACTATATATATATATATATATATATATATATATATATATATATATATATATATATATATATGAAAATGATGAAATCTCTATTTGCATAACAATATCTCACACCACCAAGAGTTTATTGTAAATATTTCTAATAAAAATAGATATTATAAGCTTAAATTAACATCGTATACTTATACAAATATGCCAAAATTCATGGAATGGTATTAGGTTGGTGCAAAAATAATGTCGTTTTTGACGTTAAAAAATACGCCAAAAAATGACATTATTTTTGCACCAACCTAATATTATGTACAGGTAATTGTAGATAATGTTACTGTAACTTGTCGTCGCGGAAATGCACAGACATCTATCAGTTGTGCTTTCGCATGCTGAGTCGGCGTGAAAACTGGTTAGGCTGCTCCCGGCAAGTCGACATGAATTCTCAGTGTTCGAACAGGGTAGGATAATATCAGGAATACATCATGGAAATATCATGGAAAAGTACTATCACCCACTCTGAATAGCACAGTGGCCGATCACCAGTCCTTAATGGTTGTGAGCAAAGACGTATGGCTAGAATTATTTGGGACAACAGACAGGCGACTCTAACTTAGATCACATCCAAGTTCAAAGCAGACGCTACCAAATCCATATCTAGAAGGTCAATATAAAAGTAGAAAACCCCCGTTAACAACACGACAACGGATCGGACACGGTGACTCATGAGGGCTCGTTATGTCATCAATTGAAGCTTGGAGGACTGGCAACGTATAGTAGGATTTGGGAGTGGCACAAACCCAATTAGTCTATTGTTATATATAGGAAGCGTACAAGTTGACAATGGTAGGAAAATGGTGTGAGTTGTGTTCACATCGCATGGGTTTTGCCTCCTGGTCAGCTTATGACATCTTCATTGACCGATGACCGCAACTATTTGCACCAATTTATGAATTCCATTTACCCCAACAACAACAACAACAATGGATGATTCCAAAAGAATAATGCACCATGACATCAGTTGCCCAAGTTGATCAGATTTAGCTTGCGGAACATTCTGGAGACTTCTGACAAGTGGTTTTGCCACTACATTGGTCCAAACATATTATAGGGTGTGATGGCGAGGTCTATTTTCACAAAAAAAAGACCTATACTTACATACAGGAGTTAAGTAGTTTTCCAAAGATATTCTGACCACTTATAAAATCAATAACATATCAACTTGTTGTACCTTTTTACAGTATTTACATTGTTCGGACTGTTGTCCTCATCTTTATTAACATATTCACAACGTTTCGACCATTGTACGCCTCGGCCTCGGCCTTCTTCAGCTGATATACGTTGAAATTTCGAACCGAACCTTTTATTTCGTCCACCGTTCTAGTTCCACTGGGCCATGCGTCCTTGGAGACATTATTGAATTAATTATTGGTCTTATAAAACTAATGTCTCAGTAACCTTCTTTTTTTTTACAAGAGCGCATATTGCAATTTTTGTTGTTATTTTTTCTCTAAAAACGAAACGTTGTGAATATGACAACAAAAATGAGGAGAACTAATAAATAGAATTAGTAAATAGAACTAGTAAATAGTATAAATAGTTACAAAACCTCATCTCTGCCAATATAGACAGATGTTACTGTACTTTTCTGGGTAAGGAGGCCCTACTAGATACATATCCCATGACGTTTAGTACATTATTGTAGATAAATGCTGTGTGCATATGTTTTTTTTTTAATTTCATTTCATGGAGAGATGTAATGAGTTCATAAGTTAATAGTATTTGTATTATGATTATTTTCCCAGTGTTATTTGCACCCATTACTCGACTCCATCTACTCAAACAATGAACGATTATTTGACCAAAAGATAATGCACCTAAGTTGCCAAAAGTTAACTTAGGCTATCGATGAATGGCGTGGCTATCACATTCGCACGAGTACAAGTGAGTATTTATGGTATGCGATTGAGAGTTTGTTTTTTTTTGGGGGGGGGGGTAGAACAAAAGATTCTGCATCTGCAAATATGAAGGAGCTGTGGGCAACTATCGAAACAGTATGACTCAACATCTCTGCAGAGGTCTTCCGACCACTGGGTAAATCGATGCCTCATCGAGTTTTTTAACTTTCCAGGCAAGAGAAAGGCACACACGGTACTAGGCACTTATCACATGACATTTGGCACGTCAGTGTATATCTTCTAAAGTTTTTAACAACATCCTTTAGTCAATAAAAACTTTTTGCTTAAAGATTTCATTTGCATAATAAAATCTGACATAGTAGATAGTTCGATAGATAAATAGAAAGATATATAGAAGGAAAGATAGATCGACAGACAGATATGAACGGATGAGTTTATAAAAACATACAGACAAACAGCTGCCAATCCGGACGAGGCGTGTTAATTCTGTTCACAGATAACAAGATTACGTTTTTCGACTGGTCGATAGCAGAAAAGTCAGAAAATAAAGCGTGAAGTCAAAACTAATTCCAGTTTTCCTGTTGATCACTGACGAACAACAACTTCTTTTCTTTTCAACGCTTGGCCAGTGTTCCATTGAAGCTGAAGAAAACAAACTTGATTTTTATAAATCTTTTCTTTTCTTTGTCATTTATTATTTTAATCTTTCTTTATTCAATCTCTTCTTGACATTTTGATGAGCGGAGAAAAATATTACGCGGCTCGTGTCTGAAATTAATTACAATGTTTCACTTCCACTATATTGTAATGATATATATATATATATATATATATATATATATATATATATATATATATATATATATATATATATATATATATATATCGAGAGAGAGTACTGTAATATCACGCATGAATACTTTTACGTGTGTAAACTTTTATATGCTCTCATTTAAGTATGTTTATACACACACACACATACATATATATATGTGTGTGTGTGTGTGTGTATATATATATATATATATATATATATATATATATATATATATATAGATAGATAGATAGATAGATAGATCAATATGAGTAAAAGTTTGTCACTTAGCTGATAGATGTTACCTTCAGCATCACGAATCCAGAGTTTCGTAGAAGGACCTGTCCGTCCACTCTTCAGGAGATATCAGAAATTAACTGCTTATATTTTTTGATTTTTTCCTTTTTACACGTTTATCATTGGTGTTAACTTTTTCCGTATTTTTGTGTTCGCGTGTGCGTTTGTGCGACTGCAGCCATACGCCCGTCTTGGTCGCGATCGAGCGCCCTTCTTCGCGGATGTGCGTACGTGAGGTGCTTCGGGATCATTGGGCCTTTTCTCCGGTTTTTTTTTTTTCTTTTCAAGTTACACTCGCTCTTTAGCCTTTTCTCATATTTGTTTTGCTTTTCCCCCTTTTTTTTTCTTTCCTATATGGCGAATTTTTACAATCTCTAGACATACCAACAATTTTAATATCTGGACGTTCTACTTTGCTTTTGTTTTTGTTTGTTTGTTTTTTGTTCTTGTTGTTTTGTTTTGTTTATTTGTTTGTTTTTTCCTAGGGAACTTCTATTTCTTTTTTTACATAAATAATTGATATTAATGCTTAAATTATATATATATATATATATATATATATATATATATATATATATATATTATAAAGAGTAAGAACAGTATGTTATATAATCCAGTGTTCTTATTAATTATTTTTATTTTATCCAAATCTACAGAGCATAAATATTATAAATTTACTAATTTAAAAATATGGTACCATCGCTACACAGGAACTACCATGTTTCAAACAGGAACTAAAAACTTCAAATTCAATTATAGAATTAAATTAAATTAAAGTCCCTAGTCCTGGTTCAATTTCAAGCGAATTTTGGAATAACTTATTTTGAAATTTACTGAGTTTTATAAGCGCATACATTCATAATATTAGTTTCTAAGGATACGGGGAAATTCAGTCATTTTGACAAGGGGTGGTAGGGCATTCATTTTCACTGACAACTATTGTATCAAAATATGAGTTACTTTCCAAAAGAGGTTAAGTTTTCATTTTTTATGTTAGTTTTGGGCTTTTGTAGCCACTATCTTTTAGAGCTTTATTATAGAAATTAATATGTTCATAGAAAATTTCATTTCTTGAATTTTTACTTATTCTCTTTTCGATAGATAAAGGTATATGATTAATTATAGATGGAGGATGATTGGATTTAGGGTGTATATACAAAGGATTAGTATTAAGTTTTTTATAAGATATGTATACATTTTTCATTAAATCTAATTTTATATCAAGGAAGTTCACATTTTTCAATTTAGTGCTTACAGTAATTTTTAAGTTCAGGCATTTAAATTCTATATATAATATCTTTCTAATTTTATCGATTTTAATCAGTCTGGCTGCAGCTACAAGAGCGTTGCCTTTATCTTATAGCCCCATTAAGGAATGTTCAGATCCTGCAAAATCTATTTGACCTTCTACAGTTCACAATGGCAACGAAGAACAAAAATGAACTTCCAATATAGGCGTCCTGGTTACACTCACAGGAGGATGTAGTACTAGTGTAAAAGAAGACTATTCACAAAGGCTTATATCTTAACTTTTAGTCCAAATACCGTGAAGAATGTCCTGGTTCGTTGCCTTCAGCACGATGCTCATGTCATCAACAGTGATCCAATAAAGACGACCTTGCAACGTAACTACGACCAATGGTGATCTGTTCTATGACGAGAATCAGGAGGAAAACATCTAGTATGTCTATCTAGCCAGAGTATTATTTGTGTAACAGTGATGGCAAAACAGATCTAATTGATTTGTCAACATTACAACGTTAATAAGTGTATTTAATAGTACACCTTCCCTTCCCAAATTTCTTACTTAAGTTAGAACTTTACGAGAGCAGAGTCCTACTAAACATAGGAGTCTTTTTATGTATTCTTTTCACATTAGAGAAGTTGTATATTGTATATCGTAGTGTCATATATACATATGCATATATAAGTGCGTGTGTGTGTATGTGTATGTATATATAAATATGTCTGTGTGTGTGTCTGTGAGATTGAAATAAAGAAAAACGTTAACTCAGCGGTTCTAACAAATTTAATCGTTGCTCTGGAGCTGTGATCACACTGTTTTCATGATATATCAATGAGAAACGCCTACAAAACCAAATCTACTGAATTGTTTTGAAGTATTTTACAGTGGCAGCAGTTAATGAAGAAAGAAAGAAAGAAAGAAAGAAAGAAAGAATAACAAAAGAGAAGAAAGATTAAGGAAGGCAGAAATAAAAAGAAAGAAATACAATATCTAAGAAAAAGGAAAGTAAAAAAGAAAAGTATAAGAAAGAAAGAAAAACGACGACAAAAGAAAGAAAATAACATGAAAGAATGCGAAAGAAAGAAGGAGAATCAAAGAGAAACAATAGCAAAGAGGAAGAAAGAAGGAGAATCAAAGAGAAACAATAGCAAAGAGGAAGAAAGAAGGAGAATCAAAGAGAAACAATAGCAAAGAGGAAGAAAGAAGGAGAATCAAAGAGAAACAATAGCAAAGAGGAAGAAAGAAGGAGAATCAAAGAGAAACAATAGCAAAGAGGAAGAAAGAAGGAGAATCAAAGAGAAACAATAGCAAAGAGGAAGAAAGAAGGAGAATCAAAGAGAAACAATAGCAAAGAGGGAGAAAGAAGGAGAATCAAAGAGAAACAATAGCAAAGAGGGAGAAAGAAGGAGAATCAAAGAGAAACAATAGCAAAGAGGGAGAAAGAAGGAGAATCAAAGAGAAACAATAGCAAAGAGGGAGAAAGAAGGAGAATCAAAGAGAAACAATAGCAAAGAGGGAGAAAGAATGAGAATCAAAGAGAAACAATAGCAAAGAGGAAGAAAGAATGAGAATCAAAGAGAAACAATAGCAAAGAGGAAGAAAGAAGGAGAATCAAAGAGAAACAATAGCAAAGAGGAAGAAAGAAGGAGAATCAAAGAGAAACAATAGCAAAGAGGAAGAAAGAATGAGAATCAAAGAGAAACAATAGCAAAGAGGAAGAAAGAATGAGAATCAAAGAGAAACAATAGCAAAGAGGAAGAAAGAAGGAGAATCAAAGAGAAACAATAGCAAAGAGGAAGAAAGAAGGAGAATCAAAGAGAAACAATAGCAAAGAGGAAGAAAGAAGGAGAATCAAAGAGAAACAATAGCAAAGAGGAAGAAAGAAGGAGAATCAAAGAGAAACAATAGCAAAGAGGAAGAAAGAAGGAGAATCAAAGAGAAACAATAGCAAAGAGGAAGAAAGAAGGAGAATCAAAGAGAAACAATAGCAAAGAGGAAGAAAGAAGGAGAATCAAAGAGAAACAATAGCAAAGAGGAAGAAAGAAGGAGAATCAAAGAGAAACAATAGCAAAGAGGAAGAAAGAAGGAGAATCAAAGAGAAACAATAGCAAAGAGGAAGAAAGAAGGAGAATCAAAGAGAAACAATAGCAAAGAGGAAGAAAGAAGGAGAATCAAAGAGAAACAATAGCAAAGAGGAAGAAAGAAGGAGAATCAGAGAAACAATAGCAAAGAGGAAGAAAGAAGGAGAATCAAAGAGAAACAATAGCAAAGAGGAAGAAAGAAGGAGAATCAAAGAGAAACAATAGCAAAGAGGAAGAAAGAAGGAGAATCAAAGAGAAACAATAGCAAAGAGGAAGAAAGAAGGAGAATCAAAGAGAAACAATAGCAAAGAGGAAGAAAGAAGGAGAATCAAAGAGAAACAATAGCAAAGAGGAAGAAAGAAGGAGAATCAAAGAGAAACAATAGCAAAGAGGAAGAAAGAAGGAGAATCAAAGAGAAACAATAGCAAAGAGGAAGAAAGAAGGAGAATCAAAGAGAAACAATAGCAAAGAGGAAGAAAGAAGGAGAATCAAAGAGAAACAATAGCAAAGAGGAAGAATGAAGGAGAATATAAGAGAAACAATAGCAAAGAGGAAGAAAGAAGGAGAATCAAAGAGAAACAATAGCAAAGAGGAAGAAAGAAGGAGAATCAAAGAGAAACAATAGCAAAGAGGAAGAAAGAAGGAGAATCAAAGAGAAACAATAGCAAAGAGGAAGAAAGAAGGAGAATCAAAGAGAAACAATAGCAAAGAGGAAGAAAGAAGGAGAATCAAAGAGAAACAATAGCAAAGAGGAAGAAAGAAGGAGAATCAAAGAGAAACAATAGCAAAGAGGAAGAAAGAAGGAGAATCAAAGAGAAACAATAGCAAAGAGGAAGAAAGAAGGAGAATCAAAGAGAAACAATAGCAAAGAGGAAGAAAGAAGGAGAATCAAAGAGAAACAATAGCAAAGAGGAAGAAAGAAGGAGAATCAAAGAGAAACAATAGCAAAGAGGAAGAAAGAAGGAGAATCAAAGAGAAACAATAGCAAAGAGGAAGAAAGAAGGAGAATCAAAGAGAAACAATAGCAAAGAGGAAGAAAGAAGGAGAATCAAAGAGAAACAATAGCAAAGAGGAAGAAAGAAGGAGAATCAAAGAGAAACAATAGCAAAGAGGAAGAAAGAAGGAGAATCAAAGAGAAACAATAGCAAAGAGGAAGAAAGAATGAGAATCAAAGAGAAACAATAGCAAAGAGGAAGAAAGAATGAGAATCAAAGAGAAACAATAGCAAAGAGGAAGAAAGAAGGAGAATCAAAGAGAAACAATAGCAAAGAGGAAGAAAGAAGGAGAATCAAAGAGAAACAATAGCAAAGAGGAAGAAAGAAGGAGAATCAAAGAGAAACAATAGCAAAGAGGAAGAAAGAATGAGAATCAAAGAGAAACAATAGCAAAGAGGAAGAAAGAATGAGAATCAAAGAGAAACAATAGCAAAGAGGAAGAAAGAAGGAGAATCAAAGAGAAACAATAGCAAAGAGGAAGAAAGAATGAGAATCAAAGAGAAACAATAGCAAAGAGGAAGAAAGAATGAGAATCAAAGGAAACAATAGCAAAGAGGAAGAAAGAAGGAGAATCAAAGAGAAACAATAGCAAAGAGGAAGAAAGAAGGAGAATCAAAGAGAAACAATAGCAAAGAGGAAGAAAGAAGGAGAATCAAAGAGAAACAATAGCAAAGAGGAAGAAAGAATGAGAATCAAAGAGAAACAATAGCAAAGAGGAAGAAAGAATGAGAATCAAAGAGAAACAATAGCAAAGAGGAAGAAAGAAGGAGAATCAAAGAGAAACAATAGCAAAGAGGAAGAAAGAAGGAGAATCAAAGAGAAACAATAGCAAAGAGGAAGAAAGAAGGAGAATCAAAGAGAAACAATAGCAAAGAGGAAGAAAGAAGGAGAATCAAAGAGAAACAATAGCAAAGAGGAAGAAAGAAGGAGAATCAAAGAGAAACAATAGCAAAGAGGAAGAAAGAAGGAGAATCAGAGAAACAATAGCAAAGAGGAAGAAAGAAGGAGAATCAAAGAGAAACAATAGCAAAGAGGAAGAAAGAATGAGAATCAAAGAGAAACAATAGCAAAGAGGAAGAAAGAAGGAGAATCAAAGAGAAACAATAGCAAAGAGGAAGAAAGAAGGAGAATCAAAGAGAAACAATAGCAAAGAGGAAGAAAGAATGAGAATCAAAGAGAAACAATAGCAAAGAGGAAGAAAGAATGAGAATCAAAGAGAAACAATAGCAAAGAGGAAGAAAGAAGGAGAATCAAAGAGAAACAATAGCAAAGAGGAAGAAAGAAGGAGAATCAAAGAGAAACAATAGCAAAGAGGAAGAAAGAAGGAGAATCAAAGAGAAACAATAGCAAAGAGGAAGAAAGAAGGAGAATCAAAGAGAAACAATAGCAAAGAGGAAGAAAGAAGGAGAATCAAAGAGAAACAATAGCAAAGAGGAAGAAAGAAGGAGAATCAAAGAGAAACAATAGCAAAGAGGAAGAAAGAAGGAGAATCAAAGAGAAACAATAGCAAAGAGGAAGAAAGAATGAGAATCAAAGAGAAACAATAGCAAAGAGGAAGAAAGAAGGAGAATCAAAGAGAAACAATAGCAAAGAGGAAGAAAGAAGGAGAAAAAAGATAGAAATTCGAATGCTAGAAAGATGAAAAGAAAGAAAGAACGAATGAATGAATGAATGAAAACTTGACAGTGCTTAAGGAGTGGTGATATAAATGATGAAGCTCGAATAAGCTATCGGTTGAAACGCAGTAATTAAAATAAGAAATACGATTATCATTATCTGAATAATAATTGGTTTAAGGAAATCGTTGTAAAATGTATAGATCTTCTGAATGTCTTCCAAAGTTCAATTTCTTATACGTTTTGTCTATGCTTTTCTTTATATTACTAAAACTTGCATTTTGATTCCCTCATTGAAAATTATTTGACTGAACTAAATCGATCGATCCAGTTACCCAATTATATAGTTTCCCCTTGTTTTGTTTTATATATTTAATAGAAAGAGGACATCAATGAAGCAGCTTCTCAGTATCAATTGTAAAACTTTCCTTCTTCCAACAAATTAACCTAAATCGAGAAGGAAACATTAATAACTTTCCCTGTCTGTCAGATTGTCGGCAACAGGGTGAGGGGGGTGGAATTATAAATGCACACAATATTGAAGAGCCCAATATAACGATGGTATTATAATGATAGGGCTTTATGAACAAACTACAAGAAAATGTTGTTTTGGTAATATTCGCTTAACCAAAATATCATTTGGTGCTTTCATTAGATAGCATTAAGAGCGTTTAGTTTTGATGAAATTCATTCAAAAAGATAGTTTTTCATTGTATAGTGACATGTCAGTGTGCTTTTTAAAAGTTAGTAAATTTCTAAAATCTGATTCTAAAATTAAATATGAAATTAAATGTGCAATACATTGATATATATATATATATATATATATATATATATATATATATATATATATATATATATATATATATGGAGAGAGATAAACAGATAGATATGAGAAGATTCACTTAATATATAGATATTAACTAATTATGATAGATACAGAGAGAAGGGAAGGGATTTACTACATAGATATTAACAGACGGCGATAAAGAGAGAGAGAGAAAGAGAAATGTGAAGATTAATTCAAATACATAGATTAACAGATTGTGATAGATCATAACCTGTGAAAGAAAGAAAGAAAGAATGAATGAATGAATGAATGATAAACATAGGTGTTGTTTGAAGCTTTATTCTATCATTTTTCTTGAACCTTTCTAAAATCCTATCTTTGTCTTTCCAATCTGCTATTGTATTCGCTACCTACTCCCACATGCAAAATAGCAAACGGGTTAAGTTTTTAAGGACAGTGGGTATGTTTCTAAGCAACAAAAAGTGACATGTGACCAAAGATCTCCATCAATTTGTACATTTGATTTCTGATTCAACGGACCAGAAGTCCTAATTAACGGCGATATTGAATCATGGTTTTAATGAACTTTCATTAATTCAGGGCCTCTGGGGATTTTTTTTCTATTTTCTGATTTTTTTTCTATTTTCTGAGAGGATCTTCTTTTTTTTTTTTAATTTTATTTTTTGTTTTATTTTTTTTATTTTTTTTTTTTATAAAATTACCGATATGCTCAATGCTGCCGAGAAATTGTTACCGCAACTAAAATAAAATAAAGCGGATTTACAAAGTTCAACTGAAATATGGCAGTTCTTAAATTTCTTTTGTCAGAGTTTGCGAGGGATTGTTTGAGTGAATGTATGTGTGTGATTCAGTGTGTGTGTGCTCTCTCTCTCTCTCTCTCTCTCTCTCTCTCTCTCTCTCTCTCTCTCTCTCTCTCTCTCTCTCTGTGTATGTAAAACTTAACTGGGAACGGAGATGGAATGTATTTAGGTGCGAAAGAAAGAAAGAAAGAAAGTAAACAGTAAAAGGATAATACAAAAACTAGAAAGAAAAAGAGAAGGACTAAAAGTGGAAAGGAAGATACAAAGCACAAAAACGAAAAAGATAAAATGAGAAAAGTTAGAAAAATGCAAAAAGCAAAAGAAACAAGTGAAAAATCTGAAAGCCTAAAGCAAAAAAGAACGGAAAAAAGAATTTCACATAAATCCTTACGTCAAATGAAACCAAAATATTTGTCTGAACGAAACGAAAATAATCTGTTATGGCCCAATAGTCATATTTCCAAACTGTTTCAACGCTGCTTAGCAAGACAAGACACAGTACTTTCCTGATTTACTAACTTTGTTGTATTGACTGCAAAAAGGCCATTCGCCACTTAGAATGTCTGGTGTTACTAAAAGGTCACTCATCAAAACAATCATTAGGTGCGACGTTGCTTAATTTCAGTGATCAGACAAGTCACTATAATTTTCAATCCGGTTAGAAGGAAATTAAGCCCAAAATATAAGCATGAATAATATATATATATATATATATATATATATATATATATATATATATATATTCAGCACAATATAATGTGCTGAAAAGTTCTCTACCTAACCCATTCCCCAAAATCTAACGACATAATCAAACGTCAGACTGTTTTTTTTTTTTGTTTTTTTTTATGGTGGCCGACCGAGAACTTCACAGCATCTTCCAATTATCATCAACTTGGTCACTTACATTTATTCGAGAAGCCATTTCCACACAGATGACATTGTTATTGCAGAAATACAAAGTAGTCTCCTGTTTCTTCACGTCACGTTCTTTGGGGAGAGTATTTATGTGTGCGTGCACCGATGAGGCAAATACCTCACTCCTGATGATGACTGCATAAAAGTAGCATACTAGATCTCATAATGGAGGCACAGCGTTTTATCTGAGTAAATTTTAGACACATAATTGCATTAAAAATTATCTAACTTAAACTTTTCTCGATTTAATTCAAAACATTAAATACAGATAAAAGAATATATTAATTTTTTAATGTATTATATGTAGTATTTTTTAACAAGAAATACAAAAAATTTAGAAGCAAATATTTTCTGGCAGTTTCTAATATATTAAGTCTAATTAAACTCATTTTCAAAAAAGTAATGCCCATTATAATTATAAAAATGCCTTAGTATATTGTACAAACACCTTTATTACTTAAAAGAAAGATAACATTTTTCAGTAGAGGTTCGAGTCCTACCAGAAGACACATTTTCTTTATTAAGTTTTCTTGAGTATGCTGGCCAATAAATACTGTTTAAAATAAACGGGTCGTCTACTCAAATATGAGCACCCACTAAAAATAAAGTTTGTGGTAATACAAAAAGTAATGAGTTATATAAATTCAAAATAAAAAAAACGGTCAATATTTACTCACTAAGTCTTCGTGATCTCCCAAAGTTGACCAGTGGTTTCTGGCTATTTTGTTAATCGATAGCACACGATGCAAAGCAGTAAAGCCAATAAAATACAAGGGGTTACATGTTATGGAAGAATTAGGAACAGAAATATGAATAATGAGTGGGAAAGGGAAAAGAACAATCAGGATCGATTGACATTGCATTTAAATTTTTACAGATTAAAGTTAGCGAGAAAGCATAGAACCGGAAAGGAGTTCCACGAGCGAGAAGTGCGAGAAAAGCATTAGCATAGAACTTATGGTTACATTTGACGGCCGAACTCTCTGCCTCTGAGCAGAGAGGAACCCGGACGAGGCTCCACCGAAGGGAAGGGTCTCGTTCGGGGAGGTTGATCAACCCGATCCCGTTTAAACGGGTTCTACGAGCATTTTTTGGCTGAGCCTACGGGCTCGGGAAACCCCTGTTAAACACGGCTTTGTGCCACATGCAACCCTCGTGGGGGTGGCTCGATACCGAATCGAGTCGAGCCGATAGTAGTTCACTCCAAACCAGACTGACAGTCATACTAACACCTTCCACATCTTGTATTATTATTTCGTGTAATATACCTTTCGTTATTTCTACTCTTGTGTTCGTGTCGTTCTTCCTTGATCCTAACCTGGAACATAACACTAAGTATCATAGCGAATAGCTCATACGAACAATTACCATAAAGGTATTTATAGAAAAGGTAGAGAAACGGCGATGAAAAAGTGGCTGAAGCCGAGCCGCCAGATCAGGGCCAATAATATTACTGATTCTTCTTTGGATCTTATCAAGGAGGCTCTAGGGAAATAGCAGGGGCAACCGGATCATATGTGGCAGCATTTTTTATAATTTACAAGTGAGGAGACTGGCTTGAGCAATTTTTGAAATGTATGATGCCCTTTTCTATGGAAAAAATGCATGGATTTTTATATTGTTCTTTTCCTCTGCTGCATTAATATCATTTTGGCATGTAAAGTAAAACTATTTATCGCAAAATAAGCCTGCTTTAAAAAAAAAGAAACTTTCAAATGTTAAGTACATACAAGTCAATTGCATTAAAAAGTGCATCACTTAAAGTGTCCAGTCAACATTTCATCCAAAATATTAAATACAGATAAAAGAAATATATAGATAGATATATTAATCAAAAATTGTTTCTATGTATTTTGAATAATATAATAGGTAATAGAGATTTAACAAGAAATATAAAACTTTTAGCGTGTAACTATCATAAATGGTTTATGTTATTGACACGATATGCCGATACTTGTAAACTTGTCGGATTAGTAAATGGTTTACAAATCAACTCCAGGACAACTCACCACTAGCCTACTCAGCGCGAAAACAACTCAACGATATGAAAAATATGAAATTCTTTCGTCGATTTTTTGAAACAAATAAAAGTAATTTATTAAGAATCATTTTTAATACATGACTTAATTTTTTATTTCAAAATTTAGTAAAAATTTTCTTCATTTCCCCTCAAATATTCAGTTGGACATCGTTGTGAAAAAGGAAAAAACAATCTATAAAAGTCTTCCATCTGCCTTTATATATTTCTTCAATTTAGGGGGAGGGGATGACCTCCAATTAATTGCTCGAAAAATGCATCTCGATTTTTGCAGTTTTTGCAGCCCCGTAGGAATCTCCATATTGTGTTGTGTTCTATCCTCCGCTCTCTGCGCAGGTCTTCTGTGTTGCTGCTTCAGCATGGTTCTTGTCCGATGTTGAAAATTAAACACCAGCCAGTCACATAGTATGTCGTAACTAATAAATCACTAAGACAAAGTCTACATAAGAGATGTGCACACTATCACATCCAACACCGGTTTGAAACTATGAATTCGACGCCAGCCTTGAGTTGTCCTGGCGTTGAGTAGATTGGTCGTGAGATGTCCTGGAGTTGTAACGGGGATCAGTTGGCCAGTGATGCGTCGGCGGTGATGAAATGTCACATCCCAGAATAGATAGATAGATAGATAGATAGATAGATAGATAGATAGATAGATAGATAGATAGATAGATGTATTGTGGACAAAGGAATCTACACTATATGATGACTATCAGTTTTTAACAATGTATACTGTATAGTGAACACCCGTATAAGGGTTCAACAGTTCAATTGATAAATGAACCGCTAGACAACTGATACAATCGATTTGATTTATAATAAAGAAATGGTACACAGTGTGCGAAAGTCTCCAAACCGTCCCTCCTCGGGGTTGAATTCAGAGTTTTCCTTCTCCTAGCTTCGCTTCCACACAAAGTATGCCCTACTATTTAACGGATATTTAGAGGAAAGTGGATTCATGGTTTTACCAAATGTGTTACCGTGAAATAAGCAAAACAAATTCGACAGGAATTTGAACTCTGCTCGGAGATTACACTTTCTACACCGTTAATGGTTACACACACAAACAAACAAAACTAAGACCCCTTCAAAAGTATTGTAACGACAAGGACAATTCCGTTTTGTTTTGTTTTTTTGGTGGGGGGTGTTACGCAATTTCAGCTTTTTATCGCCTGTTAGTTACCTTTAGATCTGGTAAGCAACTTAGGATATACCCCCCTTTTATAACAGATCACCACATTTTTAGGTGCATAAAAGCTGCAACCCATTGACATCACCAAACTTGCATTCTTCATTTATTATGTTTTTCCAGACTTTTAACGCAGCCTCTTTCAGCATTTGTTTCGGGGAGTTTCTTCTTTCAGTCTCCTCTATGCTCTATTTGGTTATGGTCCGGTGATTGACTTGGCCAGACTAAAACTATCCACTTTTTCCGCCTGCTGTTGCATTGACAGTATGTTTTGGTCTTGCAGCATGATAAACTTCCTCCAGATTGGTTTGGATGTATTTCTCTGTAAATTGGCAGACAAAATATTTCTGTAAACTTCTGAATTCATTCTGCTGCTACGACCATGAATTACATCAGCAATAAATATGAATAAGCCTATTTCAGAAGCAGCCATGCAAGCCCAAGCCAAGGCACAGCCTCCACCATTTTTCACAGATGATCTTATATGCTTTGGATCATAAGCAGATCCTTTCTTTCTCTACACTTTGGCCTTTCCATTACTTTGGTAAAGATTAATCTTGGTCACATCAGTCCATAAAAGTTTCTTCCAGAACTTTTGTCGCTCATCTCTGTAATTCCTTGCAAATTCCAATCTGGCCTTCCGATTCTTACTACTTCTTGTGGTATAGCCTCTATATTTCTGCCTACGAAGTCCTCTTCAAATGGTGGATTATGAAACCTTCACCCCTGCACTGTGGAGATTGTTGGTGATGTGACTGACTGTTGTTTTTTTTTTTGGGGGGGGGGGTCCTCACAGCTCTCACAATATTTCTGTCATGAATTGCTGTTCTATGTCTGTTGCTTAATACACTAAAAGTTTCGTTCTTTTTCAGGACATACCAAATTGTTGTGTTGGTCATGCCCAATGTTTGTCCAATGACTCTGATCGATTTTCCTTCTTTTCTCAACTTTTCTCCCATAGAAAACTCTCTCGTCTTCATGTTGGTTTAACCTTTTTAACAAGAAATGAAGTTTTTACAAATGAAAACCAAGAATAGAACTATGAGTAGTCATTCAGATTTATTTAATGTTTAAACAATCAATCTAAAATCCAATCACTGGGCCACACCTGTCAGTTACATGTTCCAATAGTTTTCCTCATTTGAAAAATATATGAGTTGAAACAAAAGTTTGCATATCCTAACTTATTTAACACATCTAAAATGTAATTAACAGGAAATAACAGCTGAAATTCTGAACTCTTATCTCATATTCATCTTTTCCAATATTTTGGTATAGAATTGTATATATATATATATATATATATATATATATATATATATATATATATACAGTTCTATCCCAAAGAACTGGAACGGACAGTTCTATCCCAAAGTATTGGAACGGAAAAGTCAATATATATAAATATATATATATATATATATATATATATATATATATATGAGAATAATAGCAGGAATGGCTTCAGACAGTTTTATGAGTGGAATCATTAATTGAATCCAGCAATAAATCCGTTACTTTGTTTGAAAAAGGTTTATTTCGAAAGCAAATGCATCAGAACAAATTTGGCCGTCTTGTGATATATTTATACACACATACACGCACAAACATACATACATATATGTATGCATATATATTTTTTACATATATATAATATATATATATATATATATATTAAAATATTTTTATCTTTATACATTCTTTTTATAGATACAAATATCATATATAATATTAAAATAAAAATAATGAATAAATAAATAAGATAAGAAATAAAAATAAAAATAAATAAAAACAAACAAAATAATTTAACCCAAATAAATACATAAACAAATACACGACTTCCGGTAAAATAACCGCCAAAATAGACTACCCACAATGCACCACTGACCTGTATATATATAAATAGCCGAGAAAAATAACAGCACTCGTGACGATTGCATTTAGCATGAAACAGACTGTCGCCTCTAAGTGTTGACTTCTATGTTCACCTTTATATTTATACACGCTCTATCTCTGATATTGAGCACTTTATCCCATAAATATAGCACATCTTAAGACTATATTTCTTCATATATATATATATATATATATATATATATATATATATATATATATATATTATGGTGATTGCTACATCTTACTCAGATGATTAGCTGCCTCAGCAGCCTTCAGTTTTAATGGCTTCCGTCTCGATTCTAAGATGACTCTTGAGTCCAGCATTCGATTTCATCAGGCATATATGACTTTAAAGTCTGTAACCTTGATTGGTTTCATTGGATCTGCAAGCTTCTTCTATATACCACTATGTATCTTCTCAGTCCATGTGATCTTCTGCAAACCTTATTACAAACATATGTATTATTGACAGGACGAGGAAATGGATTGGCATAGTTGATTTGCTTCCGGTTATGATATTTGTAGGCAAATAAGAGTGAGTTCGTCTTCAAAGATCACTCGTGATCTGAATTCCTGAATTCATCATTGAAGAGACGTTTCATCCCTCCCTTATAAAGAACCTTTACTCTGTGAGATTTGATTTATCTATCTATATATATAAAATAATGTTGGTTTTTGACGTTACGTCAAAAACGACATTATTTTTGCTCCAACCTAATATATATATATATATATATATATATATATATATATATATATATATATATATATATATATATGGTGGACGCTCCCGTCGATTTTGACGTATGATGGTCAAGCAGCTCAGTTCCTAGAAACCGACAGCCCATACACCAGCATATGTGGTGAAGGCTTTGTGCTGAACTAACCACACTTTTTGAAGGGCCGAATACAGAGACCCCTAAACGACCCCCTTCTCTCAGACCAGTTGTCTTCCAGCTATTTACCTGGAAGAAGAGGATTAATACCTTTCCCAAGGGTAATAGTATATAAGTGAATGTAATGGGTTCGACTGGAATTCGAATTCGGCTTTCCGATTCCTCAATCTGAGCCTTTATCCACTACCCCACCGTGCCATATATATATATATATATATATATATATATATATATATATATATATATATATATATATATAGTAAAAAAGAAAGAACAGTAAGATATATAATCCGGTGTTCTTGTTGATATTTTTCTTTTTACAAAACAGTGCTCAATGTATACTTACAGAGCATAAATATTATAAATTGACTGATTTAAAAAATATGGTTCCTTCGTTACACATGAATTACCATGTTTCAAAAACAGAAACTAACAACTTCAAATTCAATTATTTAATTTAAGAACTTATTTTGAAATTTACAGAGATTTAAAAGCACATACAATTTATTTCCAAGGATACAGAGAAATCCAATCATTTAGACAGTGCCGTAGCGTGTTCATTTTTATTAACAACTATTGTATCAAATTTGAGTTACCTTCGAAAAGAGTTTATGTCTAGGTAGGGTAGGATGCATTTTTCAACGAATTATGACATCCTTTCAACGCATGTCGTCTTGTTTTTTAAACGACAAAAGGTTTTTCGGCATTTTTATCCGTCAAATTTATACTTGTATGCAAAAAGATTCTTTCTAAAAGGGGGGTGTTGAAATTAGAATACGTTGTATTGAACTACAATTTTACAATATTGTTTTTTTTTTACTTTTAATTACTGATACACTATATTTCATTTTAAAACATATAAATGTAATAGAATTACTTAAATCATTTAAAAATTTTTATTAAATATCAAATATAAGTATGTATATTACTATATAGTGTCAGATTGCCGTTAACCCTACAAGAATTTTTATCTCCCCTTTGACAGTTCTTGCCTAGTCACCCTCCTCAACACAAAAGCATGTTGGGTGGTGGGGGAACCGATTTAGTCGTCGATGACCTGACTATGCATCAGGTAGCTTACATACGAGTATCATGCGTAGAATGACCTGATAAAAAAAATGTCTACTTTTTATTAAAACGACACTTTTAATATGAAAATTTTGCTCACAAACTTTTTGATGGTACACAAATGCATTTTGTGTATATATCGTCTTTTTTTTTAAATCTCGGGATGTTTCGCTAAAGTATTTCATTGTTCATATTCGATTCCATGTAATCCTTTTGCTAATGTAAAGTTCTTTGTTTTTCACTGATTACATTTTAAACTGCTTTTATTATTTTTATATTGAGGTTGACTAAATTTCTTTCAAGTTCAGTTGTAGAGAATATATCTGGTTCAGATTTTTGTATTTTCGTTTAATTTTTTAGTTTTGGTCTTATAGAATTTTTCATTGAGTATGAAGTAGCTATGATGATGGAGAGTTTTCGAAGTATTTTCAATGCACTTTTCATAGTCACATTTTAATGTGTACATTTTCCATATACACATTTTTCATATATTTTTCATGTACGCAATTTTAATGTGTATATTTCATAATCTTCTTAAAGAGATTTATGTCCAACTTTAAGAACATTTTGCTGGTATTATAAGCTTTTTCACTTTATAGAAAGCATTTTATCATTTAAGAATTTAAAAAAGAAAAGGTCGGGATAATATTAAATCTGAGAAAATGTCCGTTCCAATCGGAGATGAACAAATTTAAAATATCACAGTTTGAAAAAATACTCATGCTAAGTAGCTTTTCTTCCAATTCAGACACCATTATTCATAATGTTGATTAAGTAACTAGAATAAATCTATTATTTTATTTACTTTCTTGAATGACAAATGATGAATAGCAGTTTGGTTTTCATCTTTTAAAAAAAAAACTATCGGTTTTCATTTCTCGTTAATAATCGGAATAACATGAAAAATCAGTTCGGACTTTTCTCATTATTTTTGAAAACGCTCATTCCATGTATCCTCATTTGTAAGCATTTTTATTATCATATATACATGTTTCTTCTGGTTATTTCTCCAACCATTTTCAGATGATATCTTCATTTGCCATTCGAGAATAACATTCTCTCAGAGAAAGACAACGTCATCCTGTAAAAATCTACTTAGTACAGAAGACAAGGCAACTCTACTGAGGAGCCCAAGGAAGTTTGTAATGACAAAGATGATGATGATGAATAACTAAGTATATACGCTAATACTGGTATACACACACGCATACACACACCCATACAAACATACAAACACTCACACAAACACACACACGAGCGCTTTTGGCTATCCATTTAGCCATTTTCAAGGTTGAAATATTTAAACTATTAAATAAGAAATAGTTTGTTGCATGTATGTATTTATATAATGTTTACTTTTTTCAAAACATGGTCAAGATATTGTGTCCATGTTCATAGTTAATATTATTAAGTGTTGTTTTTTTGCTTTTATTAATAAGGCTTCCATTATTTTTAGCCTTTTTTTTTGCGTGTAGATGATGCTATTATATTAGTGTTGTCAACAAGTATGTTAAGAATAGTATCCGGTAGGTCACCATGAATAATTAAATGAGATCAAAAGGTGTTTAAATGAGTTCAGAAAGGTGTAGAGTAAGTCTGCGTGTCAAACATGTTGTAGTGTGGCCTATATAATTATTTACGAATTTTGATTGATCAGGAATACAATTCCTTAATGGTCATTTAAATTCGTAAATAATATTTGCCCTATTTAAACGATCGGAGAAAAAGAACATTTGGACAGTTTTTATATAATTTATTATCTGAAAAGAAAAAATTATTAGATCGCATGAGAAATTGTATAAAAAAACTAAATCAAAACACCTTGTCTGTCGTATTCAATGAAACGTGCATGAAAGAAGGATTGCTGCCTAAATACACAAATATATATATATATATATATATATATATATATATATAGGCAGCATATCTTCATTCAAATATGTTTCATTGAATAATATAAACATAGTGTGTCTACCTATTTTTATACTGATTCTTTCTCCTTGTCTAATCAGTTTGTTGATGTTAAGATGAAATTCATCAAGGAAGGTACCACAGTTTTTTTAACCCAAGTACTTTCGATCATTCCCAAGGTCATCTTTATTTTCCCTTTCTTTCTATCTTTCTTTTTCTCATAAAAACCAAACAGCTATGTCTTTTCCGTCTTTCGTTGAAAACGGAATAGTCCATGATTGGTAGGACGTAAAGTACGTAAAATAGATAGATAGATTCAAACATCTTCTATTAAATAGAACCGACGGGAAATGTCTCATGAGTTCATTTCAAATTTTAAATTGACAGCGATACAAACGCCATACATTCTAGGGCTTTGAATCTGCATCAAAACGACGACTGTTAATCGAAATTAATTTACTTTAATATCTTCCACCTGGAATAAGGCAATAAATTTTACATCATCAGAAACTTACCAAAAGTTCAATGGATATACTCTATCTGTTATATGTAATAGAACGGAATTAAATAAAAGAACACTACATCTATCTATCTATCTATCTCTCTCTCTCTCTCTCTATATATATATATATATATATATATATATATATTTGTATATGTATATGTTGTGTTTTTCTAAACGTAATTGCTTGCTTACTGTCTTTTTTCAAATACTTATCAACAATTCCACTATTGTGTGTTGTAGGATAAAAACGATTTTTTTTTAAATTACGTTTACTGAATAACCTTCCCTAACTTTTCCAGCAATTTTACATTTTAGTTTCTCTTCACTGTCACACTGCACAATGGTTAAAATGTCAAGAGGACTCTTTCGCGCCATTTCTCAATGCAAATGATAGCAATTGTACAGCAAGTAGACGACACGTCGTCCATGAAACGTATGAACAAACAATAAAGCTATAAGTGTTTTGTTGACTATATATGAAAAGTGGTTTTGTTTCTTTTTCTGTCTATCGTCATATTTATTTACGCGTCCCGATTTTTATTCTTCTTTGCCAGAATCTGTTTTATTTGATTCTTAGTGATTGTTTTTGATCAGTACTTTTCCACATCTTCAAAGAGTACGTGATGTTACGATGACGTTATGGTTTTGGCTTCAAATGAGAAAACTTATGGTAGACGAAGGTCGACTAATTAGTATCACATGAGAAATCAATAGACTTCTATGACAGAATTGTGCAGACACACACGCAAACATAGACACACACACACATACCTACCTACCTACATACATACATATATATATATATATATATATATATATATATATATATATATATATATATATATATATATCCCAAAACAGATTATTAAAAAGAAGAATATTTTCAAAGTTTAAAATTCTCAGCGCCACTCGTTCTTGTGAACGTCTAAGTCACATCGATGTAAACAAACCCTGTCTGATGAAGGCCTTAGAAGATGAAACGCGTCACACGAAGATTTTTTCATATAGCTTTCCTCTAAAACTGTTTTTGATATATATAAAAAATTTAAAAAATTTATATAACATAATCCCATATATATACATATATATATATATATATATGTAAAAATCCGTGAGTATATATATATATATATATATATATATATATATATATATATATATATATATATATATATATATATATATATATATATATATATAGGTAAAAATACGTGGGTAAGTAATCGAAGTAGATTCTAATAATTAAAGCTGATCCACAAAAGAGAGCTCAATATATTTATTATAGAGCATATAAATGAATTAAGTAAAAATGAAACTGTTACCCCATTCAGATGGACATTCATTTAAGAAACCTTTTTGCATTGACAAGACCCTGGGAGAATATCCCGACGGTGGAAATGGCTATATATATATATATATATATATATATATATATATATATATATATATATATATATATATATATATATATATATATATACGTATATATATATATATACGTTATTTTTGGTAGATACCCGTAAAAGAGTAGATGCTCCGTTTTTTAAGCAGTGTTTAAATGCATCGTCTGCTCAAATACGTTTATCCACTAAAAATAATGTTTGACATAATAAAAAATATATTGGATTAAAAAATCCAATTAATTAATTCTTAATATATATATATATATATATATATATATATATATATATATATATATATATATATATATGGTCATCAACTGACTGTTTCGCTGTATCACAGCTCATCAGTATGGCTAGATGTCCGGTTGCCTCTAGCTAGGATCGAAACCCGGTAGAATTGGCATCAATCGAGGGATTCCACCACTAGGCCGTTACGTTTGATTGGTCATTTCAGCTCATTGGACATTTCAGCTCATTGGTCATTACGAGGAGTGGTTAATTAATTTGAACCTTTTGAAACCTTTATTCTACAATCTAAACTCAACAACATTACTTGATAAGACACCAGATGTGTTGAAACAAAATGGCTATTTTGGTAGTGATTTTATAACACATTTATGTTATAATTTTTAAATATATATATATATATATATATATATATATATCTCGTTTATTTAACCATTTACAATGGTGTTTCGCAATTGGCGATGTGTAGTTGTTTTGTAGTATCGTTCCCGTTATCTATTGTCCTTTTCGCTTTGTTTAAAAAAAAAACAATATGGGACAATATAAGATAATATAAGGTGAAGAGAAGTAGAAGAGAAGTAGGTAATGTATGTATGGCGGAGAAATTACAAATTTCGTGAATAATCTAATAAATAAAAGGAATTAATTTATTTCCAACTGTCGGTCCTGAAACGCATTCCTTTAAAAGAAGACTATAAATAAAAATATAAATATGCTAATATGACAGATAAAAATAAAATGAACAAATGAAACAAATATGGTGAGTAAAATAAAGCGCATACATCTAAAGAAAACCTTGAATAATTATAATTCAAAATAATTTTGGACTATATATTATTTATGTATTAAAGAATATTTAAAATTTAATTATAAATTTTTGAGCTATTTAACCAGAATCTATTTTAATATTATTTTCTTTAAGTATTATCTTAGTTAGAAAAGTGGGGGGGGGGACATGTTTTAAAAACCTAATTTTTGATTAATTGATTTGAATGGTGATATCATAACTGAATCAATTATTCTTCCAGATGATTTATCATGAATATATAATTGGAAGAATGGTTTGTATTAAGTATATGGGAGAATAAATATATGAAATGCTTTTATACAACAAGCATTTGTTAAACGACAAAATACAAGAGAGTTTTGATGGTCGGATTCATATGTAAACATCAGTCACCATAAACAAAGTTGGGGCAAAGAACTTTTTGTAAAATATGATGATTCTAGCCAGTTTAGTCTTCAGGAAAAGTACCAGTCTACAATCAGTTTCTTAAATGTAAAAACTCTTTAGTGGAGATATTGCATTCGCGCTTAAATTAGACACTATTCATAAATCTTAATATAAAGTGTGCCATATCAAGCCAGACATTTTCTTGTTTGATTTTCTTTTTCCACTTCTTTCTCCAAACAGCAAAAACCAAAAAGAAACCGCTAATGACCTCTAGGACCAACATTTTTTTTTTCCGAAATAAATTCATGGCAACTGCATTTTTTTGCTTTTCACCATTAGAGCTTTCTGAAAAACTTAGTGCTAAAAGGAACTTTGAAATAGCGAAGTTACATGTACTAACTCATTTAAATGTTCGCAACATACGTCTGGTTATTATTGTTGGAGACTAAGTGGTATCAAGTCACACTAAAACTCCCGTGCATTTAATTATTATAGACTACTCCTAGTGCGCCATTTACTATAGGTATAACCTTCAGAATGTACAGTTTTCTCAACTGAGGAACAAGTTCCGGTTATTTATTCCTGTTTTTCTCTTTCTTTCGTCTCCACTTTTGTGATCCGCTGTAGCAACCACACCTACGATCGAGAAGAATTTCTACAAGACCCAATCTTACTTCTCTGTTAGATTCTCTGGCACTAGATACACCACTGTTGCTATGACAGCAATACATGTGTTGCCCTTAAGACCCTAATGGGCTACGGGACACGAACATCCTGAATATGTAAGTAGGCCTTGAAAATTTTTCTCGGACCCTTTCTTTCTCATTCATTTATTCAGTTAACACATTTTGTACCACTATGATCACCGCTCCCCCCTCCCCCAACTGTTTATGTTGTAATTGTGGTTCATGGTCACATTCAAGGCAAAATAGCGCAATGGTTTGCCGGTAGCTTTTGCAACGGGGATGCTGACGTTACACCGTCCCTGGTCTCAAAAGTTTCTTCGCCCACTGGTAAAGCCGTTGACCTATGAGGTGCAGCTCCTACACACAGGCTAACAACTGACCGATGGCTGTTTGACATAGGTACGTTGGGGAGAGTTGTTCCCCTTGAATGATCGGGTCATGAAATCCTACCGGCAAGTCGATGTCGTTAACGGGGTGTGACTATTCTAGTGCCCATGCGACTTCTTGTGGTCCTGTGTGAGAGTTCATCGATGTAGGTCCGTTGATCAGTACAGTTCCAAATCCTAGTTTACTTGCGTAACACACAGTCGAACGCTTTGCTACAAAGGTACTACCACTGACGATACACACTATGCACCACTTTTTTCTCATTAATCTAATTAAAATAAAATTCAAATTTGCATATTTATCGTTCTTATTCCATCTCTGATTTTGAAAATATCCTCCCTGAAAAATTCTTTCAGGAACTTGTTTTAAGAAATAATATTGAAATTCCTTTCAATATTTTTCAAGGTGGGTTTTCGTTAAGATTATTCTTCGGGCTCAAAACATGGCATTACTGCGTTCATTGTACAGAGCAGCCGACTAATAATCACTCTTAAACCTGCTGCCTGCTTATAAATTGAATACGTGTCTTGAATTTCCATGAAAGCATTTAGGAAGATAAAATCGGCGATAAACAACAAGATTTCATTGCGTTCATCAGCGTTAGCTGAGGAAATTAAACGTTCAGCACGTTCAAGGTGAGAAATGGCGGCGCTAAGATGAAAGTTGAGCGGAAATGGTGTTAAGAAGTGCTGGTGAACCTTGTTATGGTCATCCCTTACTTTTCCTAATGATTGCATTTTGTGTTAGCTCAAACGACAAATATTTTAGAATTTTATTCACTCAAAAAGTTCTTTTTTTAACTGCTTCTCTTTCTCAATGATTACAATTAGAATTGATCAAATATTCGAGGCACAAGTCACTACATATTTGATTTTACGTCACTTTAAGAATATGAACAATTATTCTTGTGTTTAAAATTAAACTGCTGATAAAGATAACAGTATATGTATATGTGTGTGTACATATACATACACACATATATATATATATATATATATATAACC
>OZ010603.1:49765276-49780276 GCA_963932145.1 Acanthosepion lycidas | reverse complement strand
GGGGATTTAATGAAGAGAATTGCTACAATTGGAATTAGGATAAAAGAATTGAAAGAAAAATGTCTCCCATCTCCGGGCGACAAGGAACACACTCCATGGAAATGTTTGGCATTTTACTGTCTTTGTTGTATTATTCCATAGAAACATGTTTTTACACAACAACGAAAAATTGTTAATATACTGGAAGACATGACCCTTAAAATTAATAACATTTGGATGGTTAGTGTCAAATTAAATGTTAAGTCATTAGATACACTATTTTCGCGCTTTTGTAGTCCTATTATCGCAGTGATAGGAAAACTGTGGGTTTTTTTTCACTCTAAGGATGAGGAAAAATCTCTATTTAGAGTTAGACGTCACCGCCATAACCAGGTCCTGTCACTGCATCTAACTAACGCCTTTATCCACTGTGCCATGTGTCCTTGAAAGTTAGTTAGATCCAGTGACAGAACCCAAAGAGTGTGAGTTCAATACCTGGTTAAGGCGGTGGAGAACTTGGAGAGGGGAATTAACAGGAGATAACTGATAACTGATATCCATTAGACATGGCACATAAAACTAGAACAGTCTACCCCAACGAGCGAAATAAAGGTTGTAATAAATATGGCAACAAAGATGAGGAATAGTCCGAGCAATGTAAATAGTGTACATAATACCTCATCTCAGAAATATAGACAGATCATCCCTTACATCAGGCTACCTAACTCCCCAAACTGCAACACCCTTGGTTAGTGTGGGGGGGGGGGGCACAGTTGAACGAGAGACCAACAAAACTCCCTGTAACATCAAAGATGAACTGAAGGCAAGGATTATAGCAGCATTCACCAACCTAAATAAGGAGACGTCTAGAAAAGATGCAAGAGATTCCGAAGAAGTCTAGAGGCTATGGTTGAAACCAATGGCGGTTTTATTGAATAAATTTACTCTTTAGTATTTCAAGATATTTCTGTGTAATTTTAGTAAATATATTTGTTAAAATGAGATGCCAGTGTTATTTTCATTTTTACGTACTTTAGACGATCATTTATTCATCGCACAATGTTTTAACAAAAAGATAATATCAATCATGATCATTATTAATCTGCCGCGTCTCTTCCTATCTTTAAAACATTTAATTTTTCTTACCGTCCCTATAGTTACTACTTTCCTATCAATTCTTATAAACTCTCTAGATAATTTATCTACTGTTTCCTCTCTCGCCACCCTGTCACCCACTGTTGAGTGTTATATTTTCCAAGCCGTCCTTCCTCATAATGTGTCCCTTTATAATTTTAAGCATGTGTCTAGTTTCGATTTTCTTACTCACTGCTCTGTCTATTGTACTTTCAGTATCCATCTGTAAAACCATATCTCTGACATATGGGAGGATAATTATGGCTTATCAGTTTAGCGTTCATATATTTACTTCTAACGAAATACAGGGTGCGGCAGAAATACCTCCTACATAATGGTAAGGCATTAGCTAGATTAAAACATCATTGTCACTCATGTCTTAACATTATATGGGGCGTATTTCTGCTGCAAGCTCTATTTTGTTTATTCATAATTTTTTGTATAATTATTAATATTTATTAAGACTAGTTTAAATCAGTTCAAATGCAGATTAGAATAAACAGCATTGTGTCTATTCTCCTAATAAGGAGAGTCTATTAACCGGCCATGAAAATCAGCATTCCAAGTCCTGGCTTTAGCTTATTTTCGAACATCGACCTGAGAACTCCAGTATTTTTCTAATTTTTTCTCTTTTCTTTTTATTCTTTCGTCCGCTGTCCTCTTTCTCTTTTTCTTTCTCTTTCTCTTTCTCTTCCTCACTCACAATTTTCCTTTCTTTTTCTCTCCCTCTTTTATTCTCTTCTTATTTCCTTCGCTTCCTATTATGATCTTCCTCTTTCTCTCTTTCTATTCTGTTTTACTCTATCCTTTTCTTTCTCTGTTTCAAACTTTCATTTACTCTTTTTATTTCAATGCCTCCCCTTCTTGTGTCTATTTCTCTCTATCTGTCTACTTCTCTGTCTTTCTCTTCGCCTCTCTTTCTCTCAATTTCCTTTTATCCGTTCTTGCTTCTCTTGCCGGTACAAAAGTTATTGAAAATGTTGTTGTTGACGGTCCGGGTGAGCAAGTTGCCAACGCCATTTTGAAAATTAATTTCCCAATTGGGCGTTAGAAAATTAACGAAATTGCGACAGCCAGTCATTATGAATTATTAACATAATTAAATTTTCTTTGCTTTCAGGTCCAAATTGTCCTTAATCGTTGCTTTTTAAAATCACTTGTGACATATTACAAAATCCATTTGGAAAAACAAACATTCAATGAAAATTAATCGATCCGGAATTTTCAGTATATATATATATATATATATATATATATATATATATATATATATATATATATATCTGTGTGTGTGTGTGTGTGTGTGTGTGTGTGTGTGTGTGTGTGTGTGTGTGTGTGTGTGTGTGTGTGTGTGTGCGCGCGCCCTTATAAATCATCATTCAAGAAATTATCATTCATACTGCTGTCTTCCCCGGAGTCCAACTGACATCAAGTCTGACATTACTCCTGCACTTTTCTCTGTATTCATTTAAAGTTTTCAGAGCAGATGAATTTGCTGGAGAACATCAACTCTCCTCATTGATCTTGCATTCACCGCTGTTGCCTCTTTACTCCCTCGCATTTTCATTTCAATTTTTCCGGTTCTTTAGGACTCTGCCAACTGTTCCATTCTTCTATGTGCTGTTTCTTTTCAGGACGAGAGCGATCACGGCTCTCCACAATTTCCTATCCTTTCTAACTTTTAGCAATGTTTGTATTTTTTTTCATGTTTCTTAATGCCTTGATTAATTTTTGGAAGGCATATTTTGCTCCTCTAATCTTTTCGGATTTCGGTGTCACATATCACATCTCTTGTTAAAACAGTTCCCACATTTTTAATTTCAACGTCACAACTAATCTAAGAGACGTTTACTATTTAGTTTTACGTTTACTATTTATTTACTATCTAGGTGTCTTCTAACATGACATATTAAAGGCAGGTAGAAACAGTGGGTACCATACCTGAATCTCTTATGTAATGGCAAGCAGAATACGGAATGTGTGGGAAAGTAAGGTGACAAACATTGGTTACCGCTACAGAGGTTAGGAAGTTGTGAAGAGCAATAATGCCTACGTCCGGGGAAGTGCCTATTTTTTTCCACTTCATTTTTTGTACTTTTTTTTTATTAAAGATTCTGTTTCTTTTTTTGCGTATCCTCTGCCCAATCATACTCGCGTAATTTAAACTGCAATTCCAATTTTCTCTTTTAAGTGATCAATGAAATCGTTTATTTTTACTATGAATTTGGGATATCCTATCTCAATTATTATATTGGCATTGTCACAACTGATATCTGGATGTTATTGTTAAAAACGATGTAATGATAAGTTTTTAAATCTCCAATACATTTCACAGTAATAGTAGTAGTAGCAGTAGTAGTAGAAGTAGTAGATATCGATATATATTTTTTTATATATCAAAAACAGATTTTTCTGTTAGGACTTCATCGGAATAGATTTGTTTATGTTCTTGTGACTACACATGAAGTGTGACACTGAGATCCGAAGACATATTGGGATGGGCAAAGACGTATGCCAAAAGCTAAACAGAGTATAAAGAGACAGGAAAGTTTCGTTGGAAACAAGGTAAAGAGTTCTGAAATGATACGCGTTATTTGTCCTCCTATATGGCAATAAATGATGGAGAATCTTCTCAAAGATGAAGAAGAGACACGAAGCAACAGAAATGTGGTTCTACAGAAGGATACTGAGGATATCATGGGACGAACATGTGAGCAAAGGCAAGGTTTTAAAGAAAATGGAAACATAAACGAAAGTTATACTTAACATCAGGAAGAGGCAGTTGAAATTTCTAGGACACGTAATGAGGAAGGAAGGCTTGAAAAATCTGATACTCGCAGGCCGGATAGAGGGAAAGAAGGTCAAGGGAAAGCAACGAGTGACATACATAATGAGTTTGAGTCAGTGGATAGCGGAATAAGGCTTGGGTGAAATAATGAAAAGACAAAACTTATTAAGTGCTACAAGGGACAGGAAGATGTGGAGGGTCATGATCGCCTACGTCTTGAAGGGACACGGCACATAAAAGAAGAAGAAAACTAAACACGCACACGAGCGAGAGACGCTGGGAGATGCAAAATTTAAAAACCGTTCTTTTTTTTTTGTTGTTGTTTTTTTCCATCATCTTTGTTATTAAATATCCCATAGAAAGTCTACCAAGAATGGAGGCGAAATGTTATAAGAACCTGGACGTAAATTTACTGTAGATTAACTAACGATTAAAACACTGTCAATGCATTTTAGCATTTTTATTTTAGCAGTAGCATTTTTATGTTCGTGCGTATGTGTAGTCACAAGAACGTTAACAAACCCAGTCTAATGAAGTCCCAACGGATGAAACGTATCACAAAACTTTTATACACACAAACACACACACACACACACACACGTACACGTGTGTGTGTGTGTGTGTGTGTTCATATTGAGAGAATAGTTTGAGATTTGAGGAAACATGTCATTCAGTTTCTTCAGACATCTAGTATGAACACACACAACACACACATATATATGAATGTGTGCGTGTGTGCATGTGTGTGTTCATAGCAGATGTCTGAAGAAATTGAATGACATCATGTTTCCTCAAATCTCAAACTATTCTCTCAATATTCTCGCTAACCCGAGCAACAACGTGGTCTGGACATCTCCATTGTTTGTTTTGTTCAAATTTCTGGCAACACTTTGAAAAGTGATTGCTTCTTCCCAGTCAAGATTTGGCTTTCTTGTCTTTTTCTCTTTAATTTGTCATCACCCTATTGTATTAATTACTCCTGCTAATTAGTATAATAAATTATTGTTGTTGTTGCAGCTATAGTAGTTGGTTCCCTTTCTGTCCAGTATTAACCGGGTTCATTACCTGAGACCTAGGTTAAGGGCTTACGTTAAAATACTGCTTCTCATACGATCACCGAAGTTTAGCAACGTTGAGCCTGGTCAGTACCTAGATGGGTAACCACTTGGGCATACTGGGTGCTGTAAACTTGGATGTGCGGCCGGTGTAATGGCTAATAGCACGGAATTAGTAATCGGAGAGCCGAGTTCCAATTCCAGTTGGTTTCATTATATTCACTTACACGAAGGTAATCTTGGGAACGGTATAAACTTACCTCTTCTCCCTCTCGCTATGGGTTAATTAGTAAGATTTGTGTGTATCACTAGCACAATTATTATCTTCCCAATAAAAGATAAAATAAAATTGCGTGCAAAATATTTAAATTTTGATAGTAAATAACCCCGTAGATGTTGATATGCCGCTAAAGAAAAACCATCAGTCAGCCTTAAGTTTATGTGAAGGAGGGTGGATTATCTGAATTCAGTTTGCATAAATTCTGATGTTAAGTAATACTTAACATATACAGTGTTTACATTTTCTTTACATTGATAATATTCTCCTGAGTCAATTCTACACAGGGCAATCTTTTTAATCTCTTGCAAATAGAAACTGTTATTGATTTTGTTCATGTTCTTGCCTGTTCTTTTTTATTGTAAACTTAATATTGACATATCTTCCAATGAATATTCTGGCCAATCTTATCATGTCTATCTTTGTACTCTTTCGTTGTTAAAATTGGACAACTAGACACTAAAGATCAATAGGATCAAAAAGTTGAATAAACTTACAATTGGTGTATAGTTTAGCAGACTTTCTCCAAGGCTCTCTTCTCAGTCTTACATTCTTTCTACTTTATATTACCGCCTATCTGCCTAAGAATATATGCATATCTTTAGGAAATATGGCTTGTAACATTCAATATCTCGTAAACCAAAATGGTAAAGTTCCATAATCACCTCGCAGACCCTGAATTTTCCCTTTCATGATAGATAGTTGTTCTCTCAAGGAGGCTCCTGGACATAAACGGCTATTGAGACGCAAGTTCACTCCAGACCTCACATAGAACTCTATATACGATCCATTGCTAAAGATACTGGGAAAATGGCTGGTTCCTTGATCGTCTCCAGTAAGTACATGACTCCTCCTGTCGTACTTTATCTTTACAAGAGCCAGATCAGACAAAACACAGCCATACCCGGGCCGGATTTGTCTGGACCACTTCTTTCAGTTTTGATAGAGTTCAGAAGCGTCTGTGTGCGATGAATTATTTCTACTCAACGGCATCTATCGCACTGACCAGCATTTGCAAGCTTCTCACTACTCTATCGCTATTTCCACGGCAAATGTTCTGACGAACTACATTCCTTGGTTCCTCCTGTTTTAACCTTCACAACTAAAACCCATGTCAGTACACCGGGACGAATCATCCCCATTCTCTTCCTATTCCATTAGTAAAGAGGAAGTTCCATCGGACAGCTTATTCTTAAGAACTCCCAAGAGGATGCTTCTCCGATCACTACAATCCTAACCACTTCAAATCTAGGGGTAACTGTTATCTTCTTGTCACAGGAATAAAGTGTCGCTGACCGAAACTGGAATTTGAACACGGATCGCAAGAGAGAAATTCTATCCTCTATTACTAAATGGATCACCATTTCTACTCCATTCTCTATTACTATTAGGTTGGTGCAAAATAATGACGTAATAATGTCGTTTTTTGACGTATTTTTAACGTCAAAAAACGACATTATTTCGTCATTATTTTTGCATCAACCTAATATATGGTTCGTGATTCTCTTCTCTACGCTATTATCTATACTGATCTCTATTCGGTGGTTACTTTTCGAGCGAGTACTATTAGTGCGTGTGCTATTCAAAGTCGTCTGACACTAGTATTGTTCAACGGCGTACTATAGTTGTATCTGCGATTACAAAGTTTCTACTACAACGAGCATCATCTCATTCAGTAACTCTCTACCTTCAGTGGTTCTATTGGCTGAACAGTTATAAAAAAGCTCGATTAAAAAGGGTTCCCAAGTATCTAGATTTAACTGCCATGTCTCCTTAGCTGCCTCACCCTTCAAAATTAAAAAAAAGACAACTCTCTTGATATCCGGTCATGACGCTCTCACTCATAAACATTTCTTCTTCTTCTTCTTCTTCTTCTTCTTATTATTATTATTATTATTATTATTATTATTATTATTATTATCATTCCGCAGTTCCAGTGCTGGTTTTTACAAAAAATAAAATAAAATTTTAATTCAAAGAAGAATCTGCAATGTCATTGGTCCCAACCTGGAATTTTCCACACCGACATAATCTAGCTTCTCTATACCCTTTTCTATAAATACTTTCATGGTAAATGTTCTGATGAACTTTCCCCTATGGCACCCAGGCTTTATAAATTTAAGCACATTAAGGGAAGGTCTCATCATTTTGCAGTTGAAAAGGCTACATGTAACCTTAAGATCTATTCTAACAGTTTCTTCTCTCGCACTTCTAACTTGTGGAACTCTCTTTTGCTTCTTGCTTTCCAGTCAATTTTGATCTTCAAAAATTTAAATACAATGTCAATCATTACTTAATTCCTGTTATTTTCTTGTTCTCACTCCTTAATCACATTATTAATACTGTTATTGTATCTACAAAAATAACAAATATGGCGCCGAAGGATCGAATAAAATTAGAAATTTAAGTGTTAGATTTGCAGTCATCCCTAATAGCACTGCTTGGTCGATCGGTGTGGTAAAGTTCATAGATAAGTCGGCTTCTGGGGTCAAAAAGAGTGCAAGTTCGAATCTGTAGAGGCGCTTTTCAGTCAATTTTGATTCGAGTTCTTTACTCACTAGCTTATCGTAAGCATTGTAAATAAATGAAAATAGTAATAGATAAACTGTTTCGTTTAAATTATTTTCCCTTAATGGCAACCACTGTAAAAAGCCAAATGACCAAAAAAGAAAATGAAAATGGCGCAGAAAAAGAAAAATGATGGCTGGAAAATTGGCGCAAACGCTGGAGACTGAGAGAAAATAAAAAACATGAAATATTTCTTCAGGAATAGTGTTAATAAAAAGCATTGTAGTTGATTTGACAGAAATATGTAAAATAGAACCGCCTGGCTACGAAAGTGTGGAAATCCTAAATAGTCATAGTTTGGCGAAATAACGTCAGCCGTTAAAAACACCTCTAGAAAAGCTAAACCTAACTAAAATTAAACGTACAACAAACATAACATTTATAAAGGAAAGCAATTTAATCAATTTATTGAAGAATAAATATTAATATAGCTGTATTCATACAATGCTTATATATATATATATATATATATATATATATATATATATATATATATATATATATATATATATATATATATATATATATATAAACAACCAATCCAAAACTTGTAAACTTTCCTTGGAGGAAAAAATAGCCATCATTACCTTCCCAGACTTAAATTATTAAATAAAAGATCCGAGCTCATCTCAAAACGCAGACATGAAAACGAATTTTTACTACGTTACTTAAAAATCAAAAACTGAAAAAAAATAAAAAATAAAGATAAAATAAATAAACAAAATGACAATAAAATAAGTAAAATAAATTAAAAAATAAATTAATAAATAACCCAAACAAATTACGAAATCACACTCGTTAGAATAAACAAAATAGAATAAATAAAAAACAAAATAAATGAACCCAAATAAAGTAAATAATAAACAAATTAACAAACAATTATGACCAAATATTAGTTAGATTATAAAAATCAAACCAAAAATAGGACGAAAAACATAGCTATAACTGTTATATAACGATAAAAAAACTACGTTACTAAAAAATCGAAAAAACAAAAATATACAGTATAATAAATAAATAATAAAAAACAAGTAAAATAAATTAATCTAAATTAATCCAAATAAATAAACAAACTAACAAACCGATAAATTTATCGTTAGAATAAACAAGATAATCAATCCAAATAAATAAATCAAGTAATAAACAAATTAAAAACTGTTCCCGCCAAAATAATAGTCCGAATAAACTACAACAATCAACCCCCAAAATTGAATAAATAGCTTTAATTATTTTCCCAACTCTAAAGAAAAATATTAAAAAGCGATACAAACAAATTTTTACTACGTTAATAAAAACATCGATTAAAATGAAAAATAAATAAATAAGATAAGAAATAAAAATAAAAAATAAAAATAAAAAATAAAAATAAATAAAAACAAGCAAAATAATCTAAACCAAATAAATAAACAAATAAACGACTTCCAGCAAAATAAACGCCAAAATAGACTACCCACAATGCACCACTGACCCGTATATATAAATAGCCGAGAAAACAAAACAGCACTCGTGGCCGGACGATTGCGTCTAGCATGAAAAAGCCTGTCGCCTCTAAGTGTTGACTTCAATGTTCACTTTCATATATATATACAGAATACAAGAATTTCATCAACACGGTAATTTTGACGTGTGCAGAGGAGTTTAGCCGATAAAAATATAGTTTTACGCTATATTTATGTGTAAAAGGGCTCAATATCAGGGGATAGAACATATGTAAATATAAAGGAGGAAACTGAGGTTAACACCAAGCGACGATATGGTCTGAAGATTGAGTTTAAGCATGAAACAAGCTTTTGCCGCTTGATATTCATCACAATGTCCACTTTATGCATATGTGTGTGTGTGTGTGTGTGTGTGTTTGCGTGCGTGTGTGTGTGTGTATAAACATATATGTGGATTTGAATATATTTGATGGATTCTCTTGTAGATTTCAAACAGTTATAATTATGAAATCTTCTGTAGGAACAGCCACACTTTCAAAAGAACGAATAACCAAGAAATGGTGCACAGTACCAATGAGTTTCCAGTCTTGCGCAAGTTTGAATTCAGATTCTTTCTCTCCTACACTTGTTGCTAAAATGAAGCTCAGTTACTCTATAACTGCAGGAAAATGGATCCATGCCTTTTATAAGAGCATTAGCGCTAAGTGAACGAAACAGGATCGGCTGTCTGGTTTCAATTTCCTTGATTTTTTATTTTCTACGGTTTTTCTCTAGGCTCTTTGCTCTAATAACAACGGCACGATTATCACCTTCACTTCCAAACATTTCTCTAACTCTCTAATAAGAACAAGATACTTGTCTAACTTGTCTAAGTTGTCACTTTTCTTAAGGTTTATCCTGTGCTTTTCGGGGAGAGCGAAATCAATTAACATATCCTTTTCTTTTACAACCAAATTCCGTCTTCTGACCTAATTTACACGTTCTGTTTGAATCTCAAAGTCTCAGAATATTTTCTATCTTTTATTGTCTAATACAGATTCTCTTTTGTATATATATTATTGATCTGCATCCTCAAAAAAACGTGTTTTGCGTAGTTCCCAGAAGAACGCCTTTCCACCCCAATCATATCTATTTTTGTCTTCTTTCTACACTAATTTCTTACATTCGCTCATCATATGGTTGATTTACTTTATTTTTACCTACTTTATTTATCACTGTCTACATTTGCGATTTTTTTTGTGTCTCTCCTCGCCTTTATACAGGGTACGATCGGTAAATTGTTGACATTTTATATGTTTAATTTCGCGCATCCCCGTGGTTTGTTTTTGATTTTATCGACTGCACAGTATAATTAGGTCAGTTGGGCTGTTAGGTGAGACAAAGAGCACCATGACGAAATTCACTGCGCCAGAAATTTCGGGAATGGTATGCTGTACTGCTTGGCATTCGCGAGGGGAGCTCCAATACGAACATTTCAAAGTGTTTAGGTGTCAATCTGAGGACAGTGCAGAGGATTAAAAAAGAGTTGGATGATATATCCATTCAACATCATCATGTTTGATCACTAATGATGGCGGCACTTTGCCTTCATTTATCTTCTAACAGGGCCACAGACTCAATAGGGAGAACTATATCAAGTACCTGGGTCAATTGGATGAATACTGGGAGACACTATGCTTCGCAACAGGACTCTGCAACATGTCACACAAGCAGGAGGGCCCATTCATTGCTGTCAGATAATTTCTGCACTCACCCCTTACATCTGACTACCTAATCCCCATACTGTAACACCCTTGATTATTAAGTGTGGGGCGCAGTCGAGCGGGAGACCAACAAAATTCCTTGTAATACCAAAAATGAACTGAAGTTATGGATTATGGTAGGTTACACCAACATAAACAAGGAGACCGTCCAGAAGAGTAGCAGGAGATTCCGTAGTCGTCTGGAGGCCGTGGTTGAAGACATTGACAATTTTATTGAATAAATTTACTCTTTAGAATTTCAAGATATTTTTGTGTAAATTTTGGTAAATATATCTGTTAAAATGAGATATCAGTGTTATTTTTCTTTTTGCGTCATTTAGACGACAATTTATCCATCTCATCCCGTATATGTTTTTATAGCATTGATTTCGAGCGCTGTTAAAAACGATTCGGTTTCTCTCTTTAAGTTTCATCTACGTCGCTATATTCATGTTGATTTATCTGCCATTCGTTCCATTTTCTTCTCTTCTTCTTCTTCTTCTTCTTATTATTATTATTATTATTAATATTATTATTATCATTATTATTAAAGAAAAGGACTGCTGAACTGAACAAGGTTTACAAGAAATAAAAAATAACACCGTCTCCGGAATAAGCTTATTGCAACAACAATGGAACCGCAAAAAGCAAAAGAAATTATATAAGAAATAATATCAGTTATTAAAGAATAAAGAAATATCTTCAAATTTAACTTAGGTGTCAAGTTGAAAAATATTAACAAAAGTTTCGCTTTCATAAAATCACATTGCTGAATACGGTAATGTTTTCTTACTGAAATATCAACAAGTATTTTTTACTTAATCTTTTTTTCGGATTTTCTATTAAACTCAAAAGATTGGCTTCGAGATTTGTATATTTCTATATTAATGACTTTCTCATTAATTCTACATTTGAAATTTCATTGTCTCATTTCTGCAATTGATTTTAATATATGATTAATTCGACAGGCTAATGTTTTCCATTTTCTCTTGATTACGTACTCCAATGGGAAGATACCATTAAGAAATGTTAACAAATATTCATGTCTAGATACGTCCGCTCCCGCACTGACACCTACACGCACATATACACATATACATTTACAAACTCACACACACTTTAATTGAATTAAAAATGCCACATATTTTAATGATACAATCATGGCTCTCCACAATTTTCATTCTTTTATTATCCTTGAATTACCATGACTTCTTAGGAAAAATAGTGGATTGTTTTTCTATTTGCCCTTTACTGAATCAAAGAAATGAAATAGCTATTCTTTGCCGACATTGTCAGAATCTTCCCTAAATAATATTTAAAAATAAAATAAAAATAAAAAAATAAAAAATGGGAGCTGGTAATATACATACTTATATTTGATAATATTTTTAAATAATTTAAGTAATTCTATTACATTTTAAAAGAAATATTGTCTATTAGTAATTAAGAGTAAAAATAATATTTTAAAATTATAGTTCAATATAACGTATTCTAACCCAAACACCCCTTTTAGAAAGAATCTTTAAGTATACAAGTACGAATTTAACGAAAAAAATCAGAAGATAACGGATGTTCAAATTCGGTGAAAAATGCACCCCTATCCTCCCTAAACTTAACCTCTTTTTCGAATGTAACTCATAATTGATATAACCATAGTTAACAAAAATGAACACACTACCGCTCCTATCTGAATGATTGGATATCTCTGTATCCTTGGAAACGAAAACTGTATGTGCGTTTAAAACTTAGTATATTTAAAAATAAGTTATTCCAAAAGTCGCTTGAAGATAAAATAGAACTAATGCTTTTAATTTAATTATATAATTAAATCTGAAGTTTTTAGCTTCCGTTTTTGAAACATGGTAATTCCTGTGTAGCGAAGAAACCATATTTTAAATAAATTAATTTCTAATATCTATGCTCTGTAATTTACATTGAGCACTGTTTTGTAAAAATCAAAATATCAATAAGAACACCGGATTATATATCTTACTGTTCTTCCTATATATATATATATATATATATATATATATATATATATATTTCGGAAGAATGCGAATCGTCTATATCGTCCATATACTTTAATATATGAAAAAGCCTTATATTACTTCATGAAACAAATATTTTTATATAAATAGACAAAAGATACTTATGTCAGTCTTCCACCCAATCCACTCAAGTGTCAGCAGGTGTAGACCTCGACAATTGTTCAGGACGCATGCGCATCTCTAAGTGAATCGAACACTTTACAGAACACGGAAGAAAGGGACGAAACAATTGGATAAACACAGAAACGACATCAAAATCGTTGCATGCACGTTGAAATCTCTTAGAAAATTCTCAGTAACTATGTAAGAAAATATCGTTAAGCTGAAATTTTGTGTGGACGCTTCTCTGTCTTTTTCCGTCCACATGGGTTCTCTTAATATCTACTCAGTACAATACAACACCATAAGTTCACGGCACCCAGTATTAATCGGCTTTATTTGAGAGATTAAAATCAAAAATATATAAATGCCATTGTTATTGATTGATTTGTTTGTTTGTTTAACGGCATGTCAACTCCTTATGAGTCATTTAAAGCCGAAATTTAATTTTCTTGGGAGCTTTGAATAAAAATATTGATATGTTATTCTGCTTTCACAATTGAATACATGGTAAATGATATTCAGCCTTTGTGTATATTATAATATGTGTATTTTATGTTGTAGTTCTGATGAAGTTATATTTTGGAGTATAGTTTGTTTTCTTTAAGAAATTGTAGGATATCTATGGACTAATGTCATGAAAGAGTTTTTTCATCTTGGCTCTTTGGTTGATTGATTTTGTTTAGCGGCATATCAACATCTATTTGTTATTTAATGCAGAAATCTAAATATTTTGTACATGATTTTATACTTTCAGTGTAAAGATAAAGTTTCTTTTAGATATATAGTTTGTGGGTCATAAAATGTATTGTTGGTAATTTTATGTACTGCTGATTTTTGTTTGGAGTTTCACTATTTGCCATATCTGGGACCCTAAAAAGTGCTACTACCCTGCATCAGGGTGAACCTGGAAACAACACCAATTAAGAGGTGATCCCACGCTCATCAAAACCTCCAGTTTTCCGATCACAAACCTTCCTGCTGGATATAATTTATCGTCATACCCAGGACGAACCATTATTATTAACTGGACAAGGCCAACCGTTATTTTAGCATTCAACGAGAATGTGCACTATTACGTTGATTGTTATCTAGCATACAACCATTTCATGCTATCAATTACTACGTGTTCAATTATTATGCAAGAATTTGTAACGCTTTTGGAACGGTTCTGAGATCTTTACAATGGCTGACAAATTGGATCGACGTGCCTGTATTAAATTTTGTGTGAATCTCAAAGCAGCCGCAAAGACACTCAAAATTATTCGAAAATCTTTTGTCGAACATTCTTTATGTACACGCGTTTCAAGGCCGATTGAGTGTCAGTTCAAGATGATGAGTGCCCATATGGACCAGTCACCAGAAAAATGCCAGAAAAAAGTGAAAAATTATTGAAATCAACTATTAAGAACGTAACAGTACTGTCATTCCATCTGCTCTCAGGCATGACTGCAATCGGCTGTGGAGTCTGCTACTTGCTGCCAAGTTTGTGCCAGTAGCGTACCAAGGGGGTTCTCATTGACCGAGTCGAATATAGTTTTGGTATCGCCACTTACCTTCAGTTACCTCTGAAATGTCTTACTGTTTTTGTAACTTGTTAACGTTTGAATGACATTAACAAAATATCAATTATCACTTTACCCGAGAAAGAAAATCCTTGCCCCAGTTAACAGATCATTTTTTTTAGTTCAGATACCAATCTGAAACTTATCGAACCGATTGAACTTATCATTAAGACAGGAGTAAATGGTTCTTCTATCACCATAGATACCGAGTTCAAAGCTGACGCCATTAGGGAGGTCGTTGATGAAAATTATAAACAATGTAGGTCCAAGGATACGCTTGTATTAATACATTAACTGGGAGACGCC